>JAJIYU010005584.1:0-22101 GCA_030144865.1 Tinospora cordifolia
TAGACTGACGACATCTGTCGCACGCCCGGGGCCTCGGCGGACCACGCGCCGAGCTTGGAGCCACGCGACGCCCGACGACGGGGCCACAGATTGACAGACACGACGTCCGGTTCGGGGGTCGGGGTGTGACAATATCCTCTGCATTGAAGCAGTTGGCTAAGTGGGCAGAGTAGTCATCAAGTGTGTCTAGAGGTAGTCCATAAACCTCATTAATTGTTGCAGTACTAAATTGGACCCATTTGCCTCAAACCCACACAATTAAACCTTCTCGTTCAAAAGCATTGGTGTGGAATTCTTAGACTAATGAAATAACGGCAGTGGTCAAAGCACTAATTAGCTTCTCCTAGTAACGGGAGGCTACCACTACATCTATGTCTAGGTTGCATTCTTCTGTCATGAGCATTATGCCTCCTCTTCAGAATTAGGGGGCAGCTATTTCGTATAATGGCATACTGTTGTTTTGCCGCCGTTGACTTGAAATGTTACCTATCTTTAGGGGCAGGAGGGGCTGGTGTTTGTCTACCTTTCGATACAAGGTTCTTCTAGGCAACCTGCAAACAATGTCAATAAGCAAGGAAAACCACTTTGAATAAGTAAGAAATAGAGAAAGTAAACAGAACAATCTAAAGCAACTCGCATAATAGATATGTTAGCTCAATTAAGCCCCATGACATAAGTAGTTTCACTAGTAGAAAATAGTCTAACACACATTAAAGCCCATACAAATATCAAAAAATCAAACACAGGGCAATGCAAACACTCATTGGGACTTTGTTCAATATAATATCAACATCAAATCATTCTAGTTACTTAATAGAAGAGCTAAAGACTAAAATCATGTTCATCACATTGATTTAGGGTTGTTAGCAATGCAAAAATAAGAAAATGAAAAAGGGCAAGAAGAATGAAAAACAAATTTGAAGAACTTGCTCAAATATGCATAAAACTGTCCTAAAGACAAGATTAAAAGATGGAAATAGCATAAAAATAAATAAAAGAACTTACATTGTTGAGTTGGAATGAAGAAATGCTCAAAAATAGACCTAAGATGCGAGAAAAACAAGAGAAAACCATCATAGAATGATCAAAAATGGCAGTTTTTTGCTTTAAAAAACACAGTTACCGCGATCAGTCTGTAGTGACCGTGGTAATTGCATGAAAACACAAAAAAAGGTTGTCAGGTTACCGCGATAACCCAACTGCTTGGTTGCATGAGTTCTTGTAATTGCGGTTACCAGAACACAAGCCCAGTTACCGTCTTGGTGACCTCAATCACCAGAGTACCTAACCCAGTACTATTTTTGGTGACCTCGGTCACCAGAACGTACATAACACTAAATTTTTTTTTTAACTACATCCTAAACACCAAAAAAAAACTATCATGCCCCCTAGAAAATTAAGAATAACAAACGAAAATAGTAGGAAATAAAAACAAAAATTAGTCGGTTGCCTCCCACTCAACGCTTTGTTTAACGTCGTTAGCTCGACATGGATACGGTACTTTCATCTTTCAGTGTTATCAACTCCACAGTCTGCTTTGGTCCTCCGTAGAATACTTTCAACCAATGACCATCCACTTTGAATTTATGTCCATCCACTAGGCTTTGAACTTCTACAGTGCCATAAGGGAACACATGTGTAACAAGAAAACGACCAGCGAGATTTAAGCTTACCCAGGAACAAACGGAGCCATGAATTGAATAGTAATACTTGTTGTCCTGATTTGAACTATTTCTTTTCAATCAACTTATCGTGCCATTTCTTTATTCTCTCCCTGTAGATAGTGTTATTTTCAAATGCATCATGCCAAAATTCTTTGATTTCCACCAATTGGAGTAGATAGTTCTCCCCACAAACTTTTGCATCAAAGTTAAGCTTCTTTATTGCCCGAAAAGTCTGGAGCTCTAACTCGCGTGGCAGGTGACAAGATTTTCCATATAAAATCTAATAAGGGGACATGTCGATGGGAGTTTTGAAAGGTATTCTATGTGCCCACAATGCATCATCCAATTTTAGTGCCCAATCTTTGCGGTTAGTGCCAATAGTTTTTTGCATAATAGCTTTGATATCTCTATTCGACACTTCAGCTTGCCCATTTGTTTGAGGATTATAAGGCAAGGCAACCTTGTGTCGCACACCATACTTGGTGAGATGGTTATTGAATATTTTATTGCAGAAATGTGTACTTTCATCACTCACAATTGCTCGTTGTGTTCCAAAATGAGAGAAGATGTTACGAGAAAGGAACTTCAGCACAACCCTGGCATCATTCTTGGTTGTAGTAACTGCTTATATCCACTTGGAGACATAGTCAACTACCAATAATATATATTGTTTCCCATCTAATGGTGGAAAGGGTCCCATAAAGTCAATGCCCCATACATCAAATAATTCGATTTCCACAAAAGAATTAAGAGGCATTTCATTCCTCTTTGATATGTTACCCTGTTTTTGGCAAGCTTCACATGTCTTCACAAATTGGTAAGCATCTTTAAACATAGTGGGCCAATAAAACCCACTCTCAAGAACACGTCGAGCAGTTCGTTGATGACTGTAGTGATCGCTATAAGGAGAAACATGACAATCATGAAGAACTTTGTTAATTTCAGCTTCAGGAATGCATCGACAAATTACTTTATTAGCACACCTCCGATAAAGATAGGGATCATCTCATAAATAAAACTTAGCTTCATGTATGAAGCGCTTGAGGAGAGCATGAGATAAATCTCGTGGAGTTGTGTCGGTAGCTCTATAATTAACAAAATTAACATACTATGGTGAGCGGTCAATAACAATCAAGAAATGTTTATCAGGAAAGAACTCAACTATGCTATTTGGATCATTAGTGGCTTCATTATATTGGCGAGATAAGTGATTAGCTACCACGTTCTTTGTACCCTTCTTGTCTATTATTTCAACATCAAACTCTTGAAGTAGAAGGATCCATCTAATAAGACGAGGTTTTACATCCTTCTTAGTAAAGAGTTGACAAATTGCATTGTGATCTATGAATACCTTGACATGGGAACCCACAATATCAGAGCGAAACTTGTCACATGCAAAGACAATAGCTAGCAACTCTTTTTTAGTAGTAGTGTAGTTTTTTTGTGCATCACCTAGCGTCTTGCTTGCATAATAGATAGTTGTAAACATCTTATCATGTCTCTATCCCAATACAACACCAACAACATAGTCACTAGCATCGCACATAATTTCAAAGGGCTCTCCCCAAACTAGAGTAGACATAATAGGAGTCGACATTAGTTCCTTTTTCAATGTATTGAAAGCCTCCAAACACTTACCATTGAAGTTGAATTCATCATCCTTCTCAAGTAGAAATGTATAGAGGGCAAGTGATCTAAGAGAAATTCTTTATAAAACGGTGATAGAACCTTGCATGCCCCAAGAAACTATGCCCTTCTCGAACAGATGTAGATGGATTCAAATTTTCAATCACTTGGATCTTTGCAAGGTCCACCTTAAGTCTTTCCACAGATACTTTGCAATGTCCCAAAACAATGCCCTCTCGAACCATGAAGTGGCATTTCTCCCAGTTAAGCACTAGGTTCTTCTCTTCACAACGGGAGAAAACCTTCTCTAGATTGAATAAGCAACCATCGAAGGTAGCACCAAACACAGAAATATCATCCATGAATAATTCCATTATATCTTCCATCATATCTGCAAAAATAGCCATCATGCATCTCTGAAAAGTGGTTGGTGCGTTGCATAGACCGAAAGGCATCCTACGGAATGCATAAGTACCATATGGATAAGTGAAAGTAGTCTTCTATTGATCTTCTAGTGCAATGACAATCATATTGTAGCCTGAATATCCTTCTAAGAAGGAGTAGAAATCATAACCTGCAAACCAGTCTAACATTTGATCCACGAATGGCAGAGGGAAGTTATCTTTTCTGGTGGCCTTGTTCAGTTGCCTATAATCAATGCACACACGCCACCCTATAGTAGTTCTGGAAGCAATGGTCTCACCGTTTTCATTAGTAATTACAATGATTCCTCATTTCTTTGGCACCACATGAATAGGAGTAACCCATTGTGAATCTGAAATGGCATAGACGATGTCTGCTTTGAGCCACCTCATCACCTTTTTCTTTACCACTTCCTTCATTATAGGATTTAGACTCCACTTATGCTCCATTGTAGGTTTATGAGATTTTTCCATTAAAATCTTCTGCATGCAGATAGTTGAACTAATATCACGTATATCTTCTATTGTCCACCCAATAGTAGACTTATGTTCCCTAAGCACTTGTGATAGTTTTTCTTTTTGAATAGAGGTTCAAGAAGAAGAAATAATGACTGGTAAGGACAGTGTTCCACCCAAATAGGCATATTTTAGATGATCAGGAAGGGGTTTCAAGTCAATGGCCATAGGAATATCTTGGAGATTTTCAGATTGGGTGGAGTCAGGCAAAGAAGTATGTGTGTTTTAGGCTTAGGTGGGTAGGCTTCCAAGGCTAGAACATTTACTTTCTCATTTTCAGTCATGGGTTAGGAAGGGGAAATAAAGCGAGAGATGCACCCAACCAAATCATCTTGAGAGCTTAGTTCATCCACTACTTCAACAATGCAAGAATTGATGACCTCAATTCTCTTGCATTCATGTAGGTCACTAGGGAATTGTATAGCCTTATAGAGATTGAAAACCATTTGTTCTACATTCACCCTTAAGGTAAGCTCGCCCTTGTGTATATTGATCCATGCATGGCCTGTAGCTAAGAATGGCCTCCCAAGAATAAGCGAAATCTCACCGTCCTCTTCCACATCCAAAACAACAAAGTCAACAAAAAATATGAACTTTTCCACTTTTACCAAAACATCCTCAATTATACCTCGAGGATAAGTGAGAAATCTATCTACAAGCTAAAGAATATCTATGGTAGGTTTAATCTTTGACATGCCCAACCTCTCACACACTGACATGGGCATGAGATTGATGCTTGCCCCCAAATCACAGAATGCCTTCTCAAATACTTATGACCCAATGTTGCATGGAATGGTGAAGCTTCATAGATCTTTTAACTTATGAGAAAGTTTTCTCTAAAGGATTGCACTGCATTCTTCAATTAGCTTCACTATCTCAAAATCTTCCAGCTTCCTCTTCTTAGACATAATTTCCTTCATGAATTTGGCATAGTTAAGCATTTGCTATAGAGCTTCTGCAAAGGAATATTAATGTGTATCTTCTTGAACATCTCCAGAAACTTAACAAATTGGTCATCCAGCTTATTTTTCTGAAAGCTTTGAGGGAATAGCAATGGTGGTGGCTCAAGGATTTTGCCCCCTTGTATAGTAATCCCCTTAGGTTCCCCTTATGTCTTTAGTAGAAGTTCAGGCTATTCAGCTGGTGGACTTGGAGCATTCTTCTCAGAATTGTCAATTTCTTCAATCTCAGCAGATGGGCTAACTTGGTGAGGTGGTCTTGGAACCTCTTTCCCACTTCTAGTCATCACTGCCTTGCAACTCTCCTTGGGATTTATTTGAGTGTCACTAGAAACTATCTGAGCTAGTTGCCCCACTTGAGTCTCTAAGCTCTTGACTGTAGCATTCATATTTCCAATCTGAATTTTAATACCAGGACTCTGGTATCAGTCTCGTTCACTCTTCCTATCAATTCCTTGAAGAACCTAGTATGCATATTCATCATCTCATCTAACTTGTCTTTTGGAAGGCTTCTTCTCTTGTAGGGGTTGTTGTGGCACAAAAGCTGGTGAAAGTTGCTGAGCATTTCTATTGTTTGCATAAGAAATTAAAGTTCTCATGATTCCTGATTTTTGGATGATAGTACTTTGGAATATTATACCCTCTAGATGGACCTTGATAACCACTGAATCTATTCATGGCATTCAATTGTTCAATAGAAGCTTTTGTAGTAAAAGGTGTTTTGTTTGCTTCTACTATTGCATGAATGAGCTGATTTTGCTGATTTTGAAAATGTGTACTGCCGCTCTTTTCTTCCACCAAGTTCAACCAATGAGTCATGGCAGCAATTTGGGCATGTAAATCATATCATCAACCTCGTGTACATTAACCCTCTTTACTAAATGCATTTGTTGTCATATCTTTAATGAGTTGGGTGCGTCAATTGTGGATTTTCCCATCAATGAACCTCCGGCTATAAAATCTACCAAGGTTCTAGTACGTGGAGTGAGTCTACTGTAAAACATCTGAATTTGAAGCCACGGGAGATATCCATGCTGTGGGCATCGTCTCAATAAGTCCTTGAATCTCTCCCAAGCTTCATAAAGAAACTCAAACTCATATTGCTTGAATGAGCTGATTTCACCCCACAATTGATGAACCTTAGCGAATGTGAAATACTTCTAGAGGAATTTTTTACCCATTTCCTCCCAAATGGTAATGCTTCCCAAAAGTATCGTTTGCAACCAATTCCTAACTTTATCCCTTAGAAAGAAAGGGAAAAGCCTTAGCCTTAATTGATCTTTAGTTATCTCATTCATCTTGACAGTGTCACAGATCTCCCTGAAAGAATTTAGGTGTACCATAGGATCTTTTATTATTGAACCACCAAACTGTTGCTTTTGCACCATTATAATCAAGGAAGGCTTCAGCTCGAAGTTATTCGCATTATTCGACATCTTAGTTATCTCGGAATAATTGTTGTTCAATACAAGTTTAAAGAAATCCCATAACAGTGCATCTCCATTGTTTCCCATGCCAAAAGTTCCATTGTCAGCCATAGTTGACACACATCCTTTGGATTCTAACTGGAATTGCTAAATTGTAATACCCCATAATTTTGTCAAATAACTTAAAAATAAATAAAGTCGACAAAGAAAAAATTAAATGAAATAAGTAAGTGAAGATTTCTTGAGACTCTTGGGTGAAAATTATGTAGGAAAAATGAGAAATAAGATTTATTGAGAAAAATTCTAAAATAATTGGAGGCAAATGAAATCTTAGTATTAGGATGATCTAACAAATGATATAATGTAAGAAGAATTATCAAATATTATTTGTATAAAATTATTTTGTAATTATACATATGTTGGAACAATTATGGAGTTAATTAGCAAATATAAAGTAAGTAGAGTGAATTATATATATACATATATAATTATTTTTACCTCTCTGAAAATAAAAATATGAAATAGATATATAGAAAAATATATGAAATAAAGAAATGAAAAATATAGAGAAATATGGCATATTAAAGAAATAGAAAGCTATCTAATAAATACAATAGAAAGGGGAGAAATTAGCAAATCTATATAATACAAGTAGGAAACATAGGAAGATTTAATAAAATAGAAAGATATGTGCAATGTTGGTATAAACCATATATACATAGATTAGAAAGTGAAATTGGGTTTATCATTAGCAAATTCCAAATGATAGAAACTTTAGAAAGTAATTTTGGCAATATATACTGCATCCAACGACCAGAAACGCGTAATCCACATCTAAACCCGCACGATCTTACGATCCAAGATCCACCTGCACAATCCGATGATCGCGATCGAGCCCACACCGATGCACGGTTGTACCGAATCACCCCGATCCAATGGCCCACGTTCGATTCGCCCGATTCAACGATGCACAACGCATGCGCGAATTTGCGAATTCGTAATCTGAGATCCGTTGTGCAGTACTCGAGGACGATCCGAGTGACGAGATTAAAGGGCCAGGAAAAATTCAGGAAAATCACTGGAAAATCTGAATAAAATTTCAAAAATTGGTTTCTAAATTTCAAAAAATTATTCAAAATTCACTTGTTATTCTTCTATACTTTGGAGGCACAAAATTTTGAAGAATTGGCAAGTTTCCTACAAAGATAACACCACAAACGTACCATTCTCTACCCTTTTGAACTCTATATAAACCCCTCATGCTCACAATTCCTCTCATCCCAAGAAACAAGAGTTGAAATTTTCTCTTGTTCTCTAAGCCCTCTTCTTAGCACCCCTTCTTACCTTTCTTTTCTCCTTTGTGTGTGAGAAGTTTTTGGTTTGAAAATTTATTTTGAGTGATTTTCTTGGTGCTTGTACGTTGGGAACTCTTACTTAAACTTTGGGGAGAAAGCATCATAAGGTGGAAGTAACTACTAGAACACCCTTTATTTTTATTCACTCTAATAGCATGATTCATTGTTTTGTGTTTTCCCTGAAATCAAACTCTTTTAATTTCATTTTCAATATTATATAATTTATTATTAGATTTTTCAGTTTTGATCCATGCATTACTCATGTTCATGTCATGTTAGTAACATGTTTAGGATTTTATTTCATAACATGATAAAAATTTTGGATGTTCCATGTATGATTCTTGTTTTGATTATGAATTGAATTTTCTTTTTTTGAAATATTTTATGTTCTGAAAATTACACATGAGTATGAGCTTTAACATAAGAAGATGGCATTAATAACCACGTACCATCATAGTGAACATGAGGTTGCTATGGATGTTCTTTTCTCATGGATAGCCATGAAGTTTTAAGACCTAAATGCTTGGTTGGTGGGTAAGCTCCCTAAAGTCCAGAAGTCCAATGAAATTGGCTATGTGATGCCATATTTCACTCAAAGGAGGCATTTAGTTAAGAACATCTAGGGTTGAGAAACTTTTTTGGTCTAAATTACAACTTGAAACAATAAGATGCTTGAAATGCCTAATGCATGCAAGTGATTGAATTATGAATGCGTTTGAAAAAGGATCCACTAAGCTATGTGCTCACCTCTTCCTCTCTTATTTTTCAAGAAATTAAATTATGAAAACCATGGAATTTGGATAGTTTCTATTTTAGTAAGTTTCTATTTTTTTTTAAGTTTCTTTTTAATGTAATGATATGTCGCCCAATTTTGAATAAGTCTTCTGCTAAAATTTAATTTTTATTTTAGAGTTTATGAATTTCTTTTGATTAACAATGTAATAGTTTACTTTTACATTAAAAAGTTATGTATTTTCTTTTTTATGAATAAAGGAGTTGAATTTTTCTTTATCTTTAATTGCCTTGATTTTATTAACTGGAAATTTGTATTCTTGAATTTACTCTAAGGCATGAGGTATTGAAAAATAGAAAGTCAAGTGTGTGTCACTTGTAAAGTAACATGGACACAACTTGTCAAATGGTTAAGTCTACTGTCAAAGAATGGTAGTTATGTTCAATACTCAAGGAATGTGGGAATCGGGGTGTTACATTAATGGTTTTGAACAAATTTGGATCATACACTTCAAAAGAGTCTCTACTCATGCAAAAACTGAAACACCACAAGAAAACACAAGATTAAGTGTATTTAATGAAGTTAAAAAGAAAACATACGCTATTTTAAAATTAAAATTTGCCTTAATTAAAACTAAACCAAGTTTAATTGGTTTTAAGACAATTAACACCATTTCCCGATAACGCTGCCAAAAACATGTTGACAATCCTACAAGTGTATGGGATCACAATAGTAATATCTGGTAGAGACCGAGCATCGTCCTCAGGGAATAGATACTAGTTAACTATCATAAATCTCAATCTAGTGTTAGCATTCACTTTATTAAGGCTCTTAAATGAGTTTAATTTGTTAAAATCCTAATTTGAATTGAAAATAATTAAAAGCAATAAAATTTTATTTTGAAAACTATTTTGAGTAATTGTCTAGGATAGTAAATTCTTTTTTTCTCACCCTCAATTCATATTCCAATTAATTAAACCCTTAGTCATGTAAGTTCTAACACTTATCATCAAGGCCCTCTCCCGAAGCACCTTAACACCTATTAGTCTAGTTTCCTAATACCCTCTCCTAAGGCACACAATTAACAATCTAATGCTTTACAAATAGTAATAACATGCAACTTCCTAACCAATCGACAACCTCTCAGTCAATCAATCGATCTACGTCTATATTATGATAGTCCAACCATTAAACCTCTCTCCCGAGTTAGTTTAATAGTTTGAGGTCATATTATTCATGGCCAGTAAACAATAAGCATTAAACACCTAGAATATAAAACAAAACATTGTAATCAATTAATTGGAATATTGAATCTTAGGATCCTACAATAGAAATTTACATCCTTGACTTTAAATTGACTAGTCTAACATAGTATTTAGTTCAAACATCAAAGAATAAAGAATACAAAGCATCATACTCAAGTTTTGATCTTCAATCTTCAATTTTTCATTGTTCTTGCTCTTCGTCTACTCTTAGCCATCAAAGTCAACTATTCTTTGAAGTTCAAAACCCTTAGACCCTAATACCTTATCCTATATATATATATATATATATTAAACAACTTAAAAACCCTAAATGAAATTAGAAAAATACAATTTATTCGCATTACCGCGGTCAATGACCGCAATAATCCTCGACCCATATCAAAACACGATTCTAGGATTCTGGTGACCGCGAACAGTGTCCTTGGTCACTATTTTATTCCAAAATTTCCCTTCTGGTTACCATGGGCGTTGTATGATTGCCACGGTAACCAATGTGACATGATTTTCTTCGCCTTTTTGGCTTTTCTCCAATTACCTCAGTTATCCATTCCTCTACCACGGTCATTGGTTGTTCTTTCATGTTTTCAGCCTTTCTTTTCTTCTTTGTGTTGAAATCATCTCTCTGCTTCGTTCCTGTCTTGCGCAAACACTAAAAACCTTCACTAGACATTATTTTCTCATAGAAATGCCATTAACAACACTTAACAATTCTCAAATGCAATGAAACATGCAATTCTTAGTATAAATGCTTATGCAACTAATTATACACAAATATACTTGATTTCCTACTAAACTTTTATAAAATACATATAAACTATCCGTAATAATGTTAATATATCATGCAACTAACATCGACCCATCCAATTCTTGAATAATTACATGCTTTGCCATTTTATTCTATACACAAACTCATGCCCAAATTTCTTGTGACAGTCAACCCACACACTGTTCAATATAATTACATGTTTTGCCATTCACAATTGCAAGTTTCTTCATGTGCACATGGGCTGGACCAACATGTTGGAACCGTGATGGGCTTTACAATGTTAAATGGGTCGTCGTGTGGTGTTGGACTTTACTTTTGATACATCTAATGAATAGTCTTTGTACAATACGTAATATTTCATTTTTCCTTCTTGTATATACATGTTTCATTATTTAAACCTGCAAAATAAATGAGAATCCTTCATCGCGCATTAAATCACATATATAAATATATAAAAATTATATTTAAATTCTCTAGATGCATAAATAACATGCAATACTAATATAAATGCTTATGCACCTAATTATAAGTAATTATATATTATTTCCTATTTAAAGCCATACAATATATATATATATATATATGTATATTAGTATGCAATGCAACTAACAATGGGCCAAAGACTATAAAATTAAAAATTGAGATGTCACAAGTATGTCGGCAAAACGTAAAGGAGTTGTCCCATGTGATAAATATGAGAAGGAAATAGACAAGTTTGAGTTTAAATAAGAATCTAAACAGATAACTCATATCTACTGGGATCTTGTCTTAGAATTATCATACAAACTAATGCAAAACCAACTCAAATCCTATCCTAAATCAAGGGGATTGAATTGGAGACTACTCCAAATTGTATTCCACGAATTTATATATTAAAATTAACATTAACTTATGCTTAAACCATCTAATTGCACACATTCATATTAAAGTTTAACAAAGGAATTTCGATTATCTTGTGTGGGTAAGAACCCTAGTCAACTTGGAGACTCTAAAAACACAAGTCCACCCCATTCTCCACATTCTCATGTGACAAAATGCAAAGAGAGGATAAGGTGGCATAATATACTCCAAGACTTAGTCAAAACCTATCTTTTATTCACTCTCATTCCACATCCTTTTTTAGGTTCTCTTTTCTCCTAGTAGACTTTCCTTGTGCCCCCACCTCAAGTTCGTGATCTTCAACCGGTCCAAGAACACCATTGTTGACTTAATGCTCCACACACATCCAATGGCCAAAGATTGGTTCTCAACATCACAAACAACACTAGACTTCTTCCTATATTCCTTACCCCATCTTTCTCATCCATATTTCTTGCTCTTTTCCAACTCCTCATCCGGCCATAAAAGTGTGCTTTAGGAATCAAGGTAGAACACCAAAACCCTCTCTAAGAAGCCATCCCCCATAAACATTCCTTTGAAATCCTTGGTAGACTTTGACTCGTCGGGAAATGATCAACAATTGGGATAAAAGCCAGAGGGTATACCTTTCCAAACCCCACACTTTAATGCCATTTTTTTTCTTATGTTCTTTATTTTAGATAGAAAGTAGAAATTTTATTTGATAATATGGTTTGTCGTAGGTTGTAAGGTAATATATGCATGCATGAATATATTTTATGATAACCAATGTGCATGGATTTTAATGTTAGAAAACTTATTACCAGATGTACATGCAGATCATAAACATGATCAAAAGCATGCATGAAAAAGTTTAGAACTTATATTTAGAAGTTTAGTTAAATAGACTGTAATTGATGCAAATAATATATTATTTAGGAATTTAAAAAAAAACATTTATTACGAGGGATCTAAGGATAAAAAACTTTATTATGAACAATATTAGCATATAAATTTTCCAAAAATAAACTTGCAAGAAAATGATGTTTAAAATTAGGTTAAAATTTTATTTCATATGAAACTAATGTAAGAAATAAAAATGATACATTATAACAGATATATATGCTCAAAATTGACTAGAAAATGATATAATTTAAATAATAAAAATAACATTAAAATATTCAATTAAAAAAGTTTCAAAAATTATAATATAAAACCAGCACCTAAAAATATGATAATGACATATATTCATAAAGATATTAAAAATATATTACTAGTGAAAAATAATTAGAAATTATGTAAATTAGAAAAAAAAATATTTATAGTAAAAAATCATCATTTTAACTTGCTTAAAATTTAAATAAAATCATTATAAAATAAGAAATTTTTTTATCAAAAATATTGGGACACATAAATAAGGATTTTGTGCCCATAATGAATAATAAGCTTAATAATCATGCAAGATATGCATGACATTGTTAATTAAAAATATGAACTTAAATAATTTTTGGGATGACTAATGAAAATCATTAATGGTGGTTTTACGGAGGAAAAACAATATTAGCTAGGTCCACAGTAGAAAATAGGGCAATAGTGCACTGCATATAATGATAGTGCCTTATTAGAAAAAAAAATGGATTCATACTATATAAACTTAATAGAGTTAGAGTTAGAAAAAATAAGAAAATATCATATATTACTAAGAATAATGTTTTTATATGGTTTAGGCAATATCTCAAGTAAATCCTAATGCACGAATCTCAAGATTTTAGATGTCTTTATAGGTGGAGATGATTTTTGAATTTTAAATTATTATTTTGATTTAAATAAAGCGTACATCAATAGTTGTTAATTTAGAGTTATGATTCAATGAGGATTCTTAAATTAATGATATAATATAATGGTATGCAATGATTAATAACATGTTAAGTTTGTGTTTGATTTCATGAAAAATGATCCTGATGAATTGAATATTTATCTCACTGATTTGTTGACATATTCTGGGTGTAAATTGTTCTTATTCATGATTTTGCATGCTTTGTTTGTAAAATTCATTAGAAAAATTAATAAAGATTTTAACCACATACTAGAGTGATAACAGACCATTTGGTGTCATCCTGGGTGTCTTAACCCCAAACTTGGCTTTGACTATTCATTTTCTTTGATATTTTACTTTGAGATGATTGGTACAATAAAACTGAGTCATATTAGGCCTCATTCCCCATATAGGGTCTTGAATAGGTAATCAACTTTCAGGTGTTACCTCTAGATGATAGCTAAACCACAAGAAAACAATGAAGAGAATTCTTTTTCTCAAGGTTAACTTGAGAACCACTTATTGATTGGATTGTCTAATCTATGGAAGTGTTTGACATATATGTTTTATTTCGTTAAAATAATAGTTCTAATATTTAGGATGATCTATTAGGCTTTTTGAGTTCACCCTTTATCTAATATTTTAGGTGACAAGTGAGATAGAGTGTCATCAAGGATTTTTGATTGGATGGTTGTGTTGTTGGAGTATTTCTTTCTTCAAGTAGTTTTGTTGGGCAAGTTGACCCATATGGTTTTATTTTTCTTATGTATGAGTCCTTGGGTTGATAAAACGCCATGGGGCCTCAAGGTATTTATGTTTACTTGAGATCTATTTTTTATTAGGACCTTGGCTACTTAGAGAATCTTATTAGAATATGTCATTGATATCAAGTTTTATTAATTAATTCTCTTTTATTTCACCATCACGTAATTGTTGTAACAACTGCAAGTATATAGTATCACAATAGTAATACGATGGTATTAACCAAAAAGCGTCCTTAGGGAATGGTTCTAAACTAATAATCTTAAATCTCAATTTACTGTTCATCTTAACTTTATTATGGTTATACACCATACTTTGAAGAAATTAAACTAAACAAAAGTGAATTTAAATAATACTAGATTAAAACGAATGTAAATTAAATATCTAAGATAGTAAATCTCATGTAATCCCCTTTAAATTCTACTTTAATCATCTATTTCTTATTTATGTAAGTTATAGCAATTGTTATTAAAATCCTCTCCCAAGTATATTCCAATACATATTAGTTTATTCCCTAATACCTTCTCCGGAGTGTACGGTGGAATACACTAACGCGATAAACTCTAATTTCACATGCAACCTCCTATCAGATCAAAGATCTCTCGATTCAATTAATCTTTCTAGGTCTATACTTTGATGATCAAATCATCAAACCTTGCTCCCAAGTTAATCTGACAATTTAGAATTGTCCTATCTATAGCCAGTAGACAAGAAGCATTAAACACACAAAACATAAAATGAAACTCACAAATAGATTAATTAGAATATGAAATCAAAGGTTCCTATAATCTAATTACATCCTAAAAATAAATCATTTTAGCTTGACATGGAATTTGTAACATAAAACATTGAATTAAACCTGTAAGAAATCATAAAAGACATGTGACTTCTCCTTCTATAGTTTGCTTTGTTCTCTGTTCCACCTCTTTGGTCATTGTCAGTTTTCCAACCTCTTTATTTCTATTTCTCGTTTTTACTTGCACCCGAGCACTTTCTCACTTCAAACCATGAGTTGCAAATCCTAAAAATATGTTTTTAATCAAACTATTGGATAGCATATTGTAACATCCCGCCTCTCCCACCCTATTTTTCCAGTGTGCTATTCGTCGCATTCTTCCACGTTGGACATTCTTTTCTTTCTTTCCTCGAAGCCGCCCAAATCTCTTTTCTTTTCCAGGTCTCAACTTCTAGAGACTTCTTGAGGAATAATAACTCATATACCAATTTCATAACACCCGAGTGAAATCATTGATATTAATAAATCAACATCATTTATTTGATAATCAAATATTCAAGGCTTACAAAACATTTATATTTATTATAGTGAAAATAACTTTAAAATTTGACAAAAGAACTTAGGGTCAATATGCTCAACTCAAACACTTTATGGATTTTGAATTAAAACCATCACGTCGCCTCTTTCTTTAGTTTCCTGAAATGTTAGAAAAGGAAGTTGAGTTTAAAAACCCAGTAGATCTTTCTAAATATTTAAGTCATTATTTCAACAAAACAAATCATACATGTCAAACACTTTCTTATATTACGTGATTTAAACAAATTACTTGTTTACAGTTGACATTAAAATTAAAAGGAATTTTCCTCATATCTCCCATTAGGTTCTAGAATATTGGAAGTAAACCTTGTAAGCTAGTTACCTATTCATAACCCTATCTCAGGGAGTAAAGTCTTATCTCGACTACCAATCTCATCTCATCGAGACCCACCTTGGGTTGGGAGTACCCATGACTAAATCCTTGGGGATGGCAATTCGTGTCATCTTGTCATAAACAGGTCGTATTTAAATGTGTCTGACCCATGTATTGCAAACCTAAATCCAACTCATTTATTAATTGTGCCAGATTTACAAACCCAAACCCGACCCGTTTATTAACCGTGTTATAATCGTGCACATGTACATAACCTATTTAAGTTTTTATAATCAAATTTTAAAATTATTTTTATAAAAATATTAATAAAAAGATAAAACATATTAAAATAAATTAAGTTTTATTTTTACAAAAATATTTTTTAAAAAATAATTAAAATATTATATAATCAACAAATTAATAAAATCTATTAATTTGAAATATTATATAAAATAATCAACAAATTAATAAAATATTATATAATCAACAAATTAATAATTAACTTATTTATAATTTATCACTTAACTTATCTATAATCGTGTTAAACGTATCATTTTTGGGTTTAACAAGTAACATGTTTATAAGTTGAATTTAGCGTGTTTAATCATATTTGACCCGTTCTGACTCAAACTTGTTTATGCTAAATCCAAACCTGTTAACTTCGTGTCTTGTTCCGGTCGGGTTATCGTGTTGTGTCATAAATTGTCAGCCAAATAGATCCTCAATCGCTCTATTACATGGTATTTATTAATGTTTCTTTAGTGATAAATCACATAATTAATCAGATTAAATCAGTCATACAATACATAAGCGTGGTAGTAATCATTCAACAACATTCTTGAGCATGTTATACGACATAGTTCATGTTATCATACATATCATGCATCATTGTTCATAAATTCTAAGTATCATGCATATTCATGGCATATCAAGTCTAATAGAACATGTGTATATAACAATCATATTTAAAACATAATCATACATGCACTTTATTTTAATCGAAATAATAAATTAAAACTTAGAAATCATCCTCACCTCAATCACTTAATCCTTTGATCTTGAGATTCCAAGCTACTAGAACCTCTATTGAACCTTCACAACTTCTGGCATAATTTGTGTAGAACTTTGTTTCCTCACCTTCCTAATACTCTAATTATTGTTTAGAACAACCAAAGAATGAAAGAGATGTCAAGAAGGAGGCAAGGAGAGCAAGAAGAGAATTGTCTAGTTCTTGCTAGTATGAAGAGAATGAGTGCCCAAGCTTGGGTTTATATAGAGTCCCACTAAGCATGAATTGGCAAGTTTGGGGTGTTTCCAATGTAGAACCCTTTCTGAAACCCTTCTTAGCTTGTTCCCCATGTCCAACCAATGACATGTATTAGTTTTAGAAGTTGCTAATTCATTTAGGGAGCTTCCTAGACTAATTTAGCGAGTTTCTAAAAAATTTCATGCGGGAATTAGTCGCACTACAGTGGTAATCAAGTGCATTACCACGGTAGTCACTAGCATTACTGCAATAGTCACTTGCATTACTATCATTTCCATTTCCTGCTTTCTGTATACATGAAGCACTACCACGATAGTCTATACCATTACCACGGTAGTCAATACCATTAACTAGAATTTCAGTCCGTCCTCCATTTTTCCTCAACTTTCCCCTCTTCTTTCAAAAATTAGTCCTCATAAATCATATGGGTGAGTTATAGTCACCATCCCCCTCATAGAAATCCTCTCTAAATACCTAAGTACACAAACTCTCTCAATGTTCTCTTCTGTCTCTCCTCCACTCAAGTCAGACTATAGTCAAAATCAATAGTTTTTCTTAGGTTGTAACATAGTCTGGTTCTAGGTATGAGTGTGATTAAATATGGAATTGAATTCGAACTCAAATGTACACCCATAACAATGATGAGAACCTTTTTGTTTGATTTTTATTTACATGCTTGATCCACTTTTGTCTACTCCTTTGTATTTCATAAGTCCACATTCCCTGTTAGGACCCCTTCCCTAGGGAGAAGGACAAACTAACCGACACAGTGTTCTGACAAACCCATTCCCAAACTGAGCTTGCCCAAAACACTGTCAAGCCTCTTTACAACACCATATATAACACTATCAGAATAATCATAATAAATGCGAAAACAACTAGAACAAATAATTACAGTAGAAAAAATAATTTTAACAAAAGTTAATTATATATACAATGTCCTAAATGTAGCAGTAGCGGAATGCCTAAGTCAAAATATCTATAAAATTTTCCTCACTTCCTATACATTATACTAACTCTCAAAATAGTAAACCACGTGAGGAAACCTACCGAAGTAAACGTGGTGCGCTCTATGCGATGATCGCCTTCTTCCCCTTATCCGCAGAAGAAGAACCTGAAATGTTAGAGTAGTGAGCCATTTTTGACCACAGTGGCTCAATAAGTAATCTAACCTAATCAATAACTTAGAACAAGAATTCTAGAAAAACAATGTCATGTACGAATGCACAATAATAATAATGCGAATGAGTAAAATATTTAATGAATGCTAAATTCACAATACAGTTGTGCACCTTTCATTTTGAAAAAAGTTTTAATGTTGAAAACACAAAAATTCACTCGAGCGGGAGAAACTCGACGGTTAGGTGTATAAGTGACGACCCCAATCTGGGCCCACAAAACCTCCCTCAAGGCACTTTGTGCTAGGTGGTCACTAAATATTCTAGGGGAGCCCAAGTGATTGACCTGGCCCGACCGCACCCACGAGTGCGACAGCCACTCGTCCTCAATGCTCTACCACATTCAATACCCTAACCCACACTCGGACCTCAATATTCAGTGCACATTTTCATTTAAATCACATTTAAAGATTGCAAATGCATTTCAATATGTAAAAACATTTCATTTATGATAGAATAACAAGTTAAGTGATAAATTAGAAAATACTACTCACAAGGATGCTCAGCTCTCGGTGCTCCTCTAGTGACCGATCGCATCTCGCTGTTGTTTGATCTTGTGCTATCAACTTGGTTTCTTAATATCTACATAAAACTTGGCTCAAATTCTAACTTTATGGTCTTTGATCAATCAAAGGATTGACTTGGTCAACTAAAATCAACTCTATCTAAACCTAGCCCTCGCTGACTTGTCAAATCGACAAGGTCAACGTGATTAACAAGGTCAATTAAGCCTTTAATATTGACTCAAAATACTACTAATATGTATTATCAACATGTGTCCCACCTTTGGTATATAATAACCAGCCACTTTTATAAATTTGGCGATTCAATACATAAATATTATTTCCTATATTATTTATTTCCCTAATAAGTATTTCATACAGTTATACAATATTATATAACATTTTTTTCTATTATTTATCATTATTTTTACTCTATATACATTTTTTCTATATTATGGATTGATCCTCAAATCACATAAACACAAATTTAATATATCCACTGACCTCTAAAAATTCTAATTTTAGTGTCATTCAGTTCAGAGTTTCATTCTGGATATTTCAGTACCCACCGACTAAAATTTCAGTATTAATAGGTATATCCCCTATGTGTTGTTTTCCAACTATTATATAATTTCTTAGGGTCAACGAGGGTACAAATCATATACATATTTGTATTGTACTCATAAATGTGAACACAATGATATATATATTATATAGTTTCATTTCTAGGAAAAATATGCCCTAATTTTGGATCGCACATTAAATTAATACATTTATTGAAACTATACTATAAAACTTAAATTCACAATTTCTATAATAATTCAGAATTAAAAAGAAGGAAAAGTGATTTATCCAAATTATCGAATCCTCGGAAATGAGCAACTCCTTTTTCCCCTTTTTTTCTTTTTCTTTTATTTTCTTTTTCTCTCTTTTTTTTTCTTTCTTCTTTTCATTTTTCTCCTTTTCCTTTTTCTCTTGATTTTCTTTCCTCCCTTTTTTTCCTTTGATTCTCGGATGGAAATTTGAGCAAGTGAGGATGAGCAAAATGAGAGAATGGGAGGGGGTATTTATAGCCAAAATATGGTGGGTCCCCTTAACCAAAGAAGTCAAAAATAATGGCTCATCATTATCTCTCTATTATCCTCTCATTTTCTCTTTATTATTCCCTTATTATCTTCTTATTATCTTTTTATCTCTTGACTATTCTCTTATTATCTCTTTGTTATCCTCAAAGAAGTCAAAAATAGTGGTTCATCATTATCTTTCTATCATCCTCTCATTATCTGTTTATTATTTCCTTATTATCTCTCTGTTATCTCTTTATCTCTTGATTATCCTCTTATTATCTCTTTATTATCCTCAAAGAAGTCAAAAATAGTGGCTCATCATTATCTCTTTATTATCCTCTCATTATCTCTTTATTATTCCCTTATTATTCCTATTATTTCTTTATTATTTTCTTATTATCTCCCTATTATTCCTATTATCTCTTTATTATCTCCTTATTATCCCTTTATTATCCATCCACATCATCTTAGATTATCTTGTTATTAGTTATTTATTTATTTATTTTGCAATTGTCCATCCAACGCACCTTCAATATTATCTATTTAATATTATTTTATTATTCATTTTATTTTCCAACGAAGCATACACACACATATATATAATAATCAACATATATATATATATTGTATCATCATCATATATATCTTTTTATCTTATACATATATTTGTACCCATATATATACATACATGTAATTAATGTATTGAATTAATTTGTCTCATCATATTATTTTATTTTATTTTAATTCCCACCTTAATTAGTTTCATTTCTTAAAATCACATATTTTCATTTAATTAATACATTAAATTATGTAATACCCATAAAATCATGTATTTCCACGTATAGTTCATTAATTAATACATAAAAGTGTATGTTGAGCCCATCGACTCAATTTCTAAAAAATGCGGGTCATTACAGTCTCCCCTCAGAACAAATTTCGTCCTCGAAATTTATTATAATAATAAAGGATCAAGAAGTGACTCTCATAATCTCAGGAAAATGACTCGTCATGTAGTTTTCTTGCTCCCATGTATCCTGCTCGGTACCATGAAACTGCCAACATACACTTACCATCAGTATCTCTTTGTTGCATAGTTTCTTTACGGCCTGATCAATGATAGTTATCGAAGCCTCATCATACGAACAATCCTCATGCAACTCAACATGTCTCCAATCAATCACGTGCGAAGGATCAGGGTAGTACTTTCTCAACATCGACACATAAAATACATTATGTACTCTTTTTAACTGAGGTGGCATTGCTAATTAGCAAGCCAGAGGACCTACCCTCTCGAGGATTTCAAAAGGTCCAATGTATCTCAGAGCGAATTTCCATGAAACACCAAAACGAGTCTGCCCCTTCCGAGGAGAAATCCAAAGTAGTACATGATCACCAACATCAAACTCAAGGATCTTTCTCCGCTTATCCGCATAACTCTTCTATTGATCCTTAGCTGCCTTTATGTTCTGATGAATCTATTGGATTTTCTCAGTTTGCTCCTGTACAAAAGTATGACCCAAAACTGCTATGTCACTAACCTCAGCCCAACAAGTTAGCAATCGGCAAGGTCGACTATATAATGCCTTGAATGGTGCCATGTCGATACTCGCCTGGTAACTGTTATTGTATGCAAACTCACATAATGCTAAATGATCTTCCCAGCTACCACCAAAATCAAGAACGCATGACGGAGCATATCCTCTAGAGTCTGAGTCACTCTCTCTGACTAACAATCAGTCTGTGGATGGAAGGTTGTGCTCAAGTTTACTCTAGTCCCTAACTATCTCTACAAACTCTGCCAAAAATGGGACGTAAACCGAGCATCTCTATCAAACACAATGGACACTAGGACCCCATGTAATCTTACAATCTCTCGGATATATAATCGACTCAGCCTCTCAACCAAATCTCTGGTATGAATCGGGAGGAAATGAACAGACTAGTCTATCAACAATAACCCAAATAGTATTGTGTCTCTGCAGAGTCCGGGGTAATCCCATCACAAAATCCATGGTAATGTGCTTCCATTTCCACTTAGGAATAGTCAAGGGCTGTAGTAAACCACCGGGTCTCTGGTGCTCAGCCTTAATATGCTAGCACGTGTCACATCTTTGCACAAAGGCTTCAATATCTTGCTTCATTGTAACACCCCAACCCCCGTGTCATTAAGCATTGGACGCATCCACCATTTTTCTTGGCAGTGGACTAAACCAAACGGCGGGCCGGGCCGGTGTTACATTACAAGCGACGCACACTTGACTTTCTATTTCAGTCATTTCATGCCTTAATCGT
>JAJIYU010005585.1:0-22082 GCA_030144865.1 Tinospora cordifolia
TCAAACTATGCTTCCTAACTATGATTCCTCCAATAACAGTAGTTTGCAGGCTCAAGCATTTATGGTGGCCTTAGGGGACATTTCTCGGCTAAGTTTTTCAGGCTGATCATGAATAGTTTCAAGAGAGACTTATGCTAGTAGACAATTATGAAAACATTTGTTTATTAGTGCCATACTACTTTCATATCAACTTTTATTTGTGGTAGAGGCTTAATTAAGCTTATTTTTTTTAAGCTTATAAAAGAATAATTAATACTGACTTCTACATTTTTTTTAAGTTACAAATAGAGTCAACAAATGCAACTCTAATCGTTAGAGATTGCAAATAAACTGGACAATTGCAACTTTAATAAATAATAAAAGTCACATGCATTATAGAAAATATGTGCATTTGCTGTCACAAAAGATTTTCTATTTTTTTGGATGTACTTATTTACATGAAAAGTTATCAAAAACGTACATTATTAAAATATCATAAAATATTGCAAGCTAATTGCTCACACCTATTATATCAAAAATTAGTGCATGTAGGTAATTCTTATTAAAAATTTAAAAATAAAATAATTTTTACATAAAATAGAAATTTTCATCATTTAATACAATCAAAATATCTAAAATCATTCAAAATTCTTGATGAAGGCCAATGAAAGTTTTAAAATATTTAACACTAAATTGGGAAAAATCCTAAATAAAATATTTAAAAATTAGAGCATAAAAAACTCAAAAATTAATAGTAAATTGGTAAACAACTACATTAATGTACGTACTAATAGTAAGATTAGTTTTTTTTTAATAAAATAAGATAAACTTTTTAAAGATACATTAAGTAGGAAAAAAGAAAAGAATCATATATGTAAAAGTTATAAAAAGGCATCTAGAGATAGATTTAGGGTAAAATGTGTAAAAAATGTGATATATTATTATAATAGACAAAATCAGTACTAGAATCATCAGCAACTTTTTTTGTGTATCTTTGACTTAGTAAGGGCCTTGTATTTTTTATATTTTTAATATTTTAACCTCCGTGGTCTCATTAAACACATCGCATTTCACTCTTATTATTTATAAAAATGTGTGTTTTTTCTTTTTTTTTTTTGTAATTTCGAAGCATAAAGCGGTAGATGGTGTGAAGTAGAAGGCAACGCATGAGAAAAAGTCTCAATCCTTGTCGTTCCAAAAACAACCGACAAAACATGTCTGCCTCTCTCTCTCTCTCTCTCTCTCTCTTCTCTTTTGGCTAATTTGTTTTGACGCTAACATTGGCTAAAGCTAACCATATTATTAGAATCCTACTTCAAATTAACCACTTTGATTAATTACTTTCCTCCATATGTTTTTTTTTTTTTTTTTTGCAAAAATCTTATAATCATTTTGGCATCAAAATATTTTTTTTTTTTGGGTACGAAGGTTTTGTATCTTTTGTGGCAATCTGATTTGGAGATGTTTGTTATTCTACTATTGCGTAGAAGAAAGTGTAGTTTCATAGTTTTAAAAAATATAAATAAAAAAACAAGAATATGGACTACTAAATAACTAAAAATGAGATTTTTTTTTTTAAGTTAACTTTAATTGTTTTAACCTTTAATTTCTACAAAAAAAAAGAATATTTAATCCCAAAATATGAAAAAAACAAAAAACAAAAAACAAAAAACAAGAGAGAGAAGAAATTTGTAACCTTTTTAAGAGATACCTTATTTTCTTAGTAATGTACAATTAGATTGTGAAATTTGAAAATGACCAAAGGACATTTTTTGTGAGTTTCTTGAAAAATAGTGTTCAAAAGATTTTACTTCAAAAATAAGTGATTGCTATTATTAAAAAACAAAAAAAGAGATTTTTTTAATAATTTGGCTTGCATGCACAAGGCAAGTGTACGAATATTGTTGGACCCTCAGTTTGGACCGAGCTAACCCGTTAAAGTCCATCAGTTTAGCTAGCGATAACCAGTTTCTTAGAAAATTACATAATGAAGACAACTCGGCTAGGTAGCGTGGCTCAGTCAGGTAACAGTTTAGTGCCTTGATAGGTCTGCAGGTTGTTGGCGAAGATCTCTGAGGCGTTACTAGCAAAGTTGATTATGAAAGGTGTAACCGGCTAAGTGTTATCTAAGTTTACGACTAATTTAAAAAAGCTAATTGTGAAGAATTCGATTATGAAGATAGACACTTCTACTCTGTCTAAAGTAGGAATTATCTATCACAGGTAGGACAGTAGGAGTCCCCTTTTATAAAATAAACATGAATCTCACAACGATTATATATATATATATATATATATATATATATAAGTAAGGGTCATTCGTTCTTCTTATCTTCTCTAGTCTTCCTTATTTTTTCTAGTTTTATTTAGTTTCATTAATAAATTCTATTACAATTGGAGTAAGAGTTACAATTTGTAACAAGACATGATAATCTTATATAAATATGACATGCATTTAACGAGTTTGTATTTAGTATAAATGAGTTTAAATCAAAATTAATTAAATATCATTAAATATAACTACATTTTATGTCATTAAAAGATAAATTTAATAAACTCAAAAATAACTTATTTACTATGATTATTGACAAATTTAGATATGTATTATAAATAGTTCAATTTAAAATTAATGTATTTATTATTATGTTAATAATATAATCTTTATTTTTTAAAAAAATTAATATAATTTATTTTTCATAAATTATTTATATTTTATATTTTATTAATATTTTTTGTAAAAATTTAGTTTAAAAATTAGTACAAAAAGTTAAAAAGGTTTTATAAAGATACATGACCCAATTAATAAAGAGGTCAAGTTAGGGTTTGCATATATGATATAATTAATAAATAAATTGAGTTTAAGTTTATAATATATGAGTTGTACTTATTTATGACTTATTATGACACAAATTGTCGCCGTTAACTTAAATCTGAGTGCTTCTATTCTGAGCATATAAGTATTCTTTTTGTGATATTATTTGTAACAATGTTGATTAGATTTTCATCAAGAATTGTTATACACAACTTTTATATTAATTAGATTCATCTAATTATAGATAATTTTTAATAAATAAAAATTTTTGTATAGAGTATATTTTTATTATCTTTATCATAAATAACAGATAATTTCTAATCTCCTTTTACAAATATATAATATTATATATATATATATGTAAGTATTTACACTTTTTTATATAATTAATCTAGGATTTTCTCTATTGTTGTTTATTATTTTAAAATTGAGATAAATTTAAAAAATATAAATAATAAATAATAAAATAGCAGAAAGAATAGTCCACGTGTTGGGGAATCGAAGCGTTGGCTGTACTTTTCGCTTCAAAAGAAATTAATAAAGTACAGCGAGTTTTGCGGCTTTGACTGTGCTTGTTAACTTTTTTATTTTTTAATTTTTAATTTAAATGGGGAATTAGGTTTTCTAGGCTTGTACACTTGGCCCTCACCGTTGGTGGGTATTTCGAATTTTGAGCCTAATAGATAAAATAAAATTTATCCGTTGTTCTCCTAGCCACGTTTGAGTTCCACTCTTATCATTTTTTTTTAAAGAAATGTTTAAAAATAAAAATAATAATAAAATTTGAAAATACTTAACAAGAAAAGCTAGGAATACTCGAGATCAAAGAACAAAAACTCTATATTGCTATTGTTTTATATTCCTATAATCCTATTTATTGGTGAGGGTAGACTTGTATTTTTCTAGCCTTGGTTTTGAACTAGGAACATTGTAGAGATAAATCATTTTCATACTTTCATATATTAGACAAAGAGTGAGCTTCCTTACTCATTAGTTATTTCTAGTTATATGTACTAGAATAAATCATTTTCCTATAAGTTTGACTCTAGATATCTCACTTTTTCCCAATTGTCATAATAAAATTTGATTGGAGACAACTAGGGTTAAGCTGCCAAGCAGTCTGGTCATCTGGTCATGTCCAAGATATATTGCTTAGGCGGAGGGGGCTTTGACCTTAGGTTGATTGTAAAATCATTCATTCCATAATTTGAACTTAATTTAGTTGTCGTTATTGTTTATGTATCAAAAACTCACTCATCATGTGCTACTGCTGAGTTGCTAAGCAGTCTGATTATTTGATTGTCTCGTGATCTAAGAAATTGACTTGGGGAGTGCAGAGAAGAATGAATATTCACAATTTGGACTCGATTAATCTATTGCGATTGCCTATATCAAAAACTCAATTACCACATGCTAGTTTTTGAAATCTAGCTTCAGGCCAAGTTGTCAAGCTATCACCATTTGTGAAATCTCTAAAACTTGTTAATCGCTCATCTATCAAGGAAGATCGGTTAAAATTCCATATGCATGTCATTTGCACATACTGCTATCAAACTGTTGGTAGAGCTAATGGTCCAATGTAGTAAAATTAGAAAAGTACTTTGAAAAATTATACATATGTCAAATTACAAAATAAAGGTAATTATAAAAATTATAATATTGTTTGTTATAACTTTAAATAAATATTTTCACTTTAAATTAATGAATTTACCTTTTATGTGTTAAAGAATATAATCCTTTTAATAGTAATTAAAAGAGGATATAATATTCTTATATTTTGAATCAAAGAAATAGAAGCTGAGAAGCTGGTAGCACATAATAGATCTTTTTACAAATTGAAGATATTTTGTAATTTTAAGTTGTTAGGTTACTTACTGAACTAGTGTTTAGTATGACTTTATATGAAATAGTTTTATAAAAATATTTTTAAATGGATTTTAAATGCTTCCAATATGTTGTGGGGCCAATTAATCTAAGAAATCACATCAATTTTAATTTTAATTTTTTTAATTACAATAGAAATGTGTAATAACAAATATTTGGTGCTTGTAAAAAAAAATAGTGCAATATAATTAATTAAACACAATGTTGACTTTGTTTTGAAAAGCTGACAAGTAAAAGAAAAAAATAATACAAGAATTATATTAATTTAAAAAAAATGATTAACATGATGAAAACATCAACAATTATGTAAGATGGCTTCCTTTAAACAGTAATAAACTTCATACACTATCAACATATTCTATTTCTTTTTTACCTATGTAAAAGGCAAATTTAGGATACAATTTTCTATTTCTATTTTTCAAAACCTAAAAAAATGTGTTTAATTTGACAAATCCCGAAACAAGTTTTTAAAATTTTGTCTAGAAGATAATTTGTTTTCAGAAAGCAACAGAATATCATTTTTATTATTTTAATTTTTTAAAAAATATCTAAGTTTTCAAATCACATCTCAAACACAATTTTAAGAACCTAATTTTCTATTTTTAAAACCTTGAAATTTTAAAAAAAGTTGTTTAGTTGTAAAAAATTGAAAATAATGTATATATATATATTTATTTATTTATTTTTTCCAAAAATAACGCTTTTTTAATTTTTTTATTTAAATTATCAATTGAATCACGTGTAGATTCTGGATGTTGAAGGTAAATTATCAGTTAATTGAATCTTTTTTATCAAATATTTTATGACAAAAATGGCAAAAGAAATTATTTAAAAAATGGAAAAATTAATTAAACTGAACAAGATCTTCTATTATTTACAAAGGGAAGAAGAAGATCCAAGCAGACCTATCTTCTTTCCAACCAACTCTTATATCACAGCGGCGAAGAGCATTCACAAGATGAACAAAACAAACAAAAAGAAAGAATTAAAACATTAAAACAGGGGCAGCTGAGCTTGCTTCCTACTTACACCCAAACAAAAAAGCTTCAACCTCTGCCCCTCTTCTTCTTCATCATCATTATATTTATAAAAAGAAAAACCAAAAGAAGAAAAAAGCTCGAAGGAGAGATTCCGGGGATGACTCACGAGCACATCTCTCTGGTAATATCTCCTGCCTTTTCCCAATTCAACTAGAGGAAAACTGTAACTGCAAACGACTATGACAATAACTATGGCATGCTTACTTTTCATTAGAACCAGCTGTGGGTGCGGTAGTACTCTGTACTGTACTCACACTGCACCGTACCATACTGCACCGTACTATGCTTGCTGGCTCAAATCTTTGGAGTTTATAAAAGTTCCATGGAAACCGTAGGGAACCCTGGAAGGCAACTTGACAGAAGCTTCCAACTTCATATTCATAGCGTTTATAACCAAAAGCTCGGATTTGCAACTCTTCTCATCATGCATGAAAACTAGTATGTACCCGTCATCTTCTCGACCGCATCCGTCCGGTCTCCTCGGTACGAAAAAGGGCTCCCCACCGTACCTCTGGTCGCCGTACAAGAATTTCTCCACTTCTCCGGTTGATAAATCGACCTTAGCAATTCCCGATACTTTTGGCCACGGTTCTGTTATCGCTAAATAAGCAAACTTGGTCTTTCTTCCGAGTAAATTTCGGTTCACCATCCCTGCTTCTAAGTTGATTTGATTCGAATCTGGAATGATCGCACGGCGAGTGGATTTTCTGGTTTTTAAGTTCAACCGGATTTCGGTGAGTACGCTCTTAAGACCCTCCTCGGATTCGTTGAAAATGGAGTCCGCCGGAGTCATGCAGGAGCCGATCACCACGACCTCATCGGGATTCCCCGGTTCCTCCCACGCGTTCCAGAGATGGAAGCAAAAGCATTCCGGTGCTTCGACCCAGATGATTTCCTCTGCGTTCGTCGCTGTTTTGTTCAGCAAACCGAACCGTGAGGTCTTGTTGCGGTCGTACACGACAGGAGAGCCGCCGTGGAACATCTGCTGCAACTTGAACACGACTTGCTGGTCCGGTATGACCACAAACCGATCGGTGATTGCGAAGTCATGCATCATAGTGGGTTCTGCCAGAGGAATTTCCACGTCCGGTGACTTGGTCCCGTCCGCTGCAAACCGGAAGTACTTGAGGTACGGTTTCTGTACCACGTCGTAGCTTAAGGCGAACAATTCTTTCGTCATTGGATCGAGTTTCGGATGCGCAATCATAGCAGACTGGAGCTGCCCGTCAAAATCGTACCGACCTACGGTTTCGAGGTCGCCAGCGCCGGTGACTCGAACGTGGTACGGCAAGTCATCTTCTGACATCGCAAGCAGGTGGTTGTTGAAGTAGACCAGGCCGGCGTTGGCAACACCGGTGCCATGGTTATGATCGAGAAGTCCGAACACCCCTCTGGCATAGAACAGTAGCAACCGCGCAATTCCGGTGTGTCCGTGTAATTCACCGATGGCTTTGGGGAACACAGGCTTCCCGAGTGATTTCTCCTGGACGAACCTCTGGGTGCAAGTGAACCGGCAGGAGTAACTAGCAGCACCTTTTTGGAACTTGACGGAGTGAATCATGCCATCGCCGTCGAAGAAGTGGTGACCGGATACCGGTTCGTGAAGCGGGTTCGCCCCGTTTCGAACGTACACCCCTTCAATGCATTCGGGAATTGTGCCGGTGACCGCAAGATTGTGGCGCACTGGTTGCTCAGGCACCGGAGCGAAATTACCCGCAATTTGAATAGAAGGATCAGCGGTTTTGGGCAGCGGGTGGTTCCGCTCGCTGTTCAGCAACGCCGTTTCAAAAGCGTCCAAAGCCATAGCCGCGGCCTTCTGTAAGAAATTCCATTGCGGTTGCTGCTGCTGCTGCTGTAGCTGTTTCTTCACTACTTTAGTATGATCTTCCTTGGAAGGAGAAGAGAAAGGAGGGGAAGAAGTGGGTGTTTGTTTAGGGAAATGGAGGATTGATGGCGTTTGCAAGGAAGAATTAACCATCATCATTTTTCTGGAATTAGTAGAAATTGAATTATTTTTATTAAACCAGAGGCATCTACTGGATGCGGTGGAGCTAGTAGAGCAGCAGTTAAATATATCTGAAGAAGAGCGACTGGAGGAACCATAGGAAATACAAGGAGAAGACGAAGCCGCAGCAGCCATTTAGGTAAGGTAAGGTAAGGGAAGGCAAGGCAAGCAAGTTGTGTGTGTGTGTGTATCGTTTGTGCTGTCAATGTTTAAGAGGGAGTGAGTGAGAAAAGAGGCAGAGAGAGAGGGAGAGGGAGAGGGAGAGATGATATTATGAAGTAGTGCTGTTTGGTGATGGTGGTGTTGAAGAAGAAGAGGTATATAAATAGGAAGGAGAGGGAGAGTAGAACTGTAGAAGGGAGAGGAGGTCCACTGAGACATGTAAGAGAAGACCACGTGGTGGATTTGTGGAAAGGGCACTGGGGAAGGGAGTTGACATACGGATTAAAAAGATGGGTGCGGGACATGGATGCTTAGGAGTGTGACACGACACGACCACACCACTCTTTCTTACTCCCCCTTCTTTACTCCTCTTAATTATAAATATTTTTTTTCCATTTTTTGTTAAAATCTTTTTTCTTTTATTAGAAAATAATCTATCCCTCTCACCGTCTCTCTCTCTCGCTCTCTATACATACATATATACAAATTAAAAATAAGAAAATTATTGACAAAAAGAAGTTTTATACTACCATGAAATCATTTGCATACGAGTGCAGCTTTTACGTTTTTGTACTTATATTTCATGGTAATATAAAACTTCTTTTTGTCAATAATTTTTTTATTTTTTAATGTGTAATATATATATATATATATATAACAAGTGTATTTTAATGATATTGTTACTAGTACATCTCTAACGTATGTACCACCAAAATGGCGGGTGTGGGTGCCTTATTTTTTAAAAAAATTTTAAAAATTGTATAAATAATAAAAATATAAAATATAAATAATATTACAAGTAGTATAATGGGTTAAAAAAGATGCTCCTTAGTATTAAGTTTATACGGAATTTTACGCCATTTTGATATAAAAAATAGAAGATATTTTTAAACTCATTATTTGACTCAATTAAATAAAATATTTTTTTATAATTAAAAATACAAGCAAAATTTCAGAGGGAAAAAAAATTAAAATTTTAGGTTGCATATTCTAAAAACTGTTATCGTCATATCATTATTATTAGTTTTGTTATTATTGTATGATAATGAACTTTCACTCCGCGTTCTTCCCTCTTGAAGGAAGAAGCAGAGATGGTTCAAGGCCAGTGGGTAGCATCCACGTGTGCGTTTTTAACAAACCAACCTTATTGTTCCCACAGCTTGAAATCTAGGTCACATCTATGCCCCCACACGCTTGCCCTTTGCCCACTTAGTAACACACATGTCAACCCAACCTTCCTTCTCTATATGGATACATGTTAGAAACACCATGTCATTTCTCCATTAAAATCTAGCTAGCTACTTCCCCTGCATGAATATTTTACCTTCTTCCCTCCTAGCTTTAATTAATTAATTAATTAATTAATTTTCATTTATGTCTTTGTGGTTAAGCATTCTCCCTTCCATTGCAAGATCTAGGCCTGTCTATATATGTTTGCTTCGTTGAATCTCTCTCCTACACTTGGCTGAAAAGTTTGGAAAATCTCATGTTTCGAAGGCCATAAAAGATGAAACACTAAGTATCTCTATTTATTCACCAAAATTCTTGAGCTTCTTCATTTCATTAATGTATTTTAAGAGAAATTGAATGGTTAGTTCAGCAAAAATGGGTATGTTTTTAAGTTGCCCTTTTATAAAAAAAATATTATATAAATATAATTTATCAGATTAAAAGATGATATATAACTTAAAATTGATGTGTATTTATTTAATATTTATAAATATATATTATTGTATTTCGTGTTTAAGATCTAATTTATGTAGCATTGCTCTTTTAAAAAAGTTTAAACGTTTTAATCTTTTATTATTTTTGCTTAGCTTATCAGTCTAGCTTTGAAAAAGAACTGGAAACTGGTCTCATGTTTGAAGGATGTGAAGATGATCATGTGTGAAGTTAAAAAAAAAAAAAAATAAAGGCACATACACACAATAACAAGGAAAAAATATTTCATTTTTTAGACACATGCATTAACTTAAAATTTTGATATTTTTTATGGGTTGTTTATATGAGCAATTGCAAATTATTTATAGGTTAAGTAGTTCTTTCGGTTGCTTGTGACATATACTGTTAGACAAAAATATCTTACAAAAATAAATTTTTCTGAGAAAAATGTTAATTAAAATTATCAGCCATTTCAATTTTTATTTTTTTTCTTATTATATTGCTTTGAAATTCTAGAATTAAAATTAATTTGTCACATATATACATATGTTAAATTTACTTGCCAAAAGGACTGAATCTCCCTCTAGTCATTATCTTTTCTTTTTGAGTAAGCTCTTAGTTAAGTTTGATTTCTATATTATTCTAGATAGTTTCTTACTATAAACTTGTAATATCTCGTATGACTAAATTACTGTTATTAAGTATAGAAGAAATACGATCACAAAGAAAGATTTTTCAAGAATTGAACCCTTGTTTCGCACAATTTTTTTTTTCTTTTGGAAAAAGAAAATGATATTATTACTTTTACAACGCTTTTTAATTAACTTATCATAATTAAGAGAATGCTCGAAGAACGATAAAAGATGATGAAGTCAATTTAGAACATTTCTTTCTTTCTTTCTTTCTTTCTTTCTTTTTTTTTTTTTTCTTAATTATGATACGAAATTTGAGGATGTTTTCAACTAGTAGGGTATATAATTTTGGACATGTGAATCTTAAAGATGGGACCGATGCCACATATAACATAAAATGCCAACTCTAGCATTTATATTTTGTGGGTGCAAATGTGTTAATTGTGCGTGTGTGGACCTAGGGGTGTATCTTGACATTATCCAACCTTAGATTTTGGTCATTGATGCTTTGAAAGTTAATATATATATATATATATATATATATATATATATATATATGTATATTCTTGAAGCCTTTTAAGAATTTTTTTTTCGATTAAAACATCGAACATGAGATTTTTTTTTCCAATAATTCTTGTATATTGATTTTCTATTATATATATAATTAACAATTTGAGCAATAAGCATAAAAACATATACTTGAATCTTAAGTATGGCGCCCCTTAATTAATACCACATGTAACATGGTTTGCCAACTCTAGCATTTATATTTTGTGGGTATATATAATACAGATATGCATAGCAAGTCAAAAAATGTCCTTGAAACCGTTTAAGAAGTGTTTTTTTTCTAAGTAAAACATGGAAAATGAGATTTTTTTTAATAATTCTTGTACAGTGATTTTCTCTCTCTCTCTCTCTCTCTCTCTCTCTCACACACACACACACACATATATATATATATATATATATTATTTTATATTAAAAATCTTAGCAATAAATATCAAAACATATACTTTGAATCTTTAAGGATGGCCCCCTTAATTAATACCGCATGTAACATGATTTGCCAGCTCTAGCATTTAAATTTTATGAGTGTATATATGTGTGTGAGTGTTAATTGTGTGTTAGCGTGGGGGTGGTGTATCTAGACACTAGGCAGCCTTAGATTTTGGTCTATGATGCTTTCATACTTAAATAAATATATGAAATCTACTTTTCATATAAATGAATACACACACACACAAAAATATATATATATATATATATATATATATATATATATATAAAGAAAGAAAAAAGCTAATGCGTTCACACATTGTTAGATAAAGGGTACTGCAAGTCTTAGTTAGGTGTCCTAATAAACGGGCACTGTCCACCTGTTCTCATTGTCATCTATTCTTAGCAAATCTCTTGCATAAGATTTTATACCCTTAATATATTATTGCCTTTCTCTGTTGTGTGTGTGTGTGTCTTCATTTTTTTTCCTTAATTTTTAAAGGGTGCTTCAGATTCTTTATCCTCCAAGCTCACCAACTAGCTAGTGATAGAAAGATAGCGAGAGTGAGATAGAGGTTGGATTACTTAAATATTCTTAAAGGTTTACAACTTCCAATCATCACTTGACAAACTTACTCTTCACTAATTTATCCATTTTTTTTTTAAATTAAGTGTATGGAGGGCATCGGAGGCTGTGCTTCGTAATGTCACGGATGACTACAAATCACATTAGTCTCGAGGAATATTTTGTATTATTAATTCATATATTCTAGATGATCATCAGCCATATATTAATTAATAGGTTTGAATGATCATTAGTTTTGTGCTGCCAAAATATCATTACATGATATTTTGGACATTGCATTATATATTTATAAATGTAATAATCATGATCAGTACTTTAATATTCATTTGTCATTTGTATCATTTATTCTATATGTGACTTAATTTTTCTTATTTTTCTCTCTCAATCTAATAATTGAATATTTCAAATAAATTAAATGTAATATTGACCTTGAAAAGTAATAAGTCTATATTATTTAATAATTAATTACAAAAAATTAATGCCCTTAATTTTTTTTTCTTTTATAAATTTAGTTTTCAATTTTTTTTTATTTAAAGTTCCAATGGTAATGTAGGAGTTTTAGGAGTTATTTGCTATATATATATGGCTGCATGCATGTATTCTTGCCAGTGTTGATCATATATGGACGATACGGCACCTGATAAGAACGGAAGGAGTTTAATTTCAATTTGAGCTTTGCTTGTTTAACTCTATACTTTTCGTTTAAGGTTTTTCAGTCAACAAGGGAAGTTATCAAACAACTTATTCCTTGAACATAGGCACAAAAGAATTAGAAGTACTAAGCAAAAATAACTCAATTTTCTTCAATAAAAAAGAACCCAAAATAGTCTAAGTATAATTCAAACTGCACAAATAAAGATTGAGTAATAAAAAAAAAATCATCATCCGTGAAATCTACTAATCTTATGACTCTAAATCAATAATGTTATTCTCTTAAAAAAAGAAATTTTAAAATTTTTTGGTTTCCTTTTATTCCATTCTAACATTCTTTTTCAACATACGCTTTTAACAAACATCAGCAGCAACATAAAATTTGTGTAGATGGCAAAAATAAATAAATAAATAAATATATAAAAATAAAATAAAATTGTTGTACAACGCAAATATTTTAGGTTTAACTATTGTTATGGTAAGTTACGAAGTGGCTTGAGCTGACCTGATTCGTTCTCAAAAGTATGATAAGATGTTGACGCTAGTTGTATAACTAATAACTAATATTATTTCTTTTAAGAAATAATAGATGAAAAGAAGGTATACAAATGAACTTGACCAAGAAGCCAAATGAATGACTCTTCCACCAAGACTTCAAGGGTTTGAATGGACAGGCTGAAACTTGCCGATCCATTTAGTTACTTTACTACATTGATTTTGCAATTCCCCATCAATGTTTCATGAAGAGAGTTCTACTGGAACAAGTTAGCTTGGATGAGTTCAGCCAAAAATTGTTAAAACATCCAGTAAGATCATGAACTTCATTAATCTCAATGGATTTTGGAGTTCTTTACATATATATATATATATATATATGTCAATGGATTTTGGAGTGAAGTTGACAAGATCAATCCTCTTTGGACAAAGGAAATGATAAGAAGTTGAAGTTGAAGTGGAATTTGATTTCTCATTATTGAATGAAATAATTGAAAAGAACATGACACAAAAGGAAAAATCAAGTACTTTTAAGATTGCAGCATCTTTGTTTTGTTGTTCCTTTTATTACGATTTCTCTTTCCCACTCCCTCTCTCTAAAAAAAATCCTTGAGTTCAAATGTGATAATGCTTATTCCAAACTTGATAATGCTTAGAATTTTGGATAACAAAAAATGTAGCCCACATAAAACATATGTTAACGTTATTATTAAAAATAGAAAGATGGAACAAATGATATTCACAAAATTCAAGAAAAAATATGCAATGTTTGACATTTAAATTGCAAAATATCACTCACCATCTCTAAAATATCATTGTATTTTAAATTATTAGTATGTAGCAGATAGCTTAGTATACATTTGCCTTTTAAATAAAACAATATCAGTCCTAATTAGTCATGAAGAAAATAATATCCAAATTAATTAATTTTTGGAAGCTTCATAGATTAAAACCATGAATAAGAGCTTTCTCAAATGGGTATCTTCTCAATGCACTACAGGCCCAAATTTTATGTTGTTTCATGGGGTCCAAAATATAAAGAAACAATGTTACTTGTCAATTATAAAGAGGAAATAATAGAAATTGTCACATTTTTTAAATTATTATCAAAAGTAATTGCTATTTTTAACTAAAAAAATGTTTATTGCTATTTTTAACGAAAAAATGTTTTCAATTTTATCAGTTGTTTTAAAATATTTAAACTTTTATCGTGTTATAAAAAACATCAGCGCCAAAACAATTTCATTCTTTTAAATAGTTTCTAACGTCCCATGACCAATTTTTTGAAATATAGTCTTTTTTCCTTTTGTGCAAGATCTTGACCTAAATCTCCATTTCTGTTTGCTTCTCCTTTTTTTAGGTTAAAATGAATATTTTTTCTTTTTCTTTTTTTCATTTTTGTGTAAAGAAATGAAGAACAAGACTATTGAATCATATTCAAAATCTTTGAAAATGATTCTTTAAAATGCTGATATAATGGAGAAGATGAAGAGCAACTATAAAAAGATCGATTCGCCAGCTAAAAAACTAGCAACTATAACAAGTGCATTACCATCATCGGTGATTCCTCTATAGAAGAAAGTTTCAAAGAAGGAAATTACGTTCAGAAGTTTCAAAAAGAAAGAAAGACATGTATTTCTATTAATCCAATGTTTGTAAAAGACACTAATCTTCAAAATCTAAGGTATTAGAATATTTTGAGCATATTATTCTCTTTTTCTTTTTCTAATATTTGGTTTGAATTTGCGTTGATGCCCTAGATTGCTGATTTGGTTGTAGAATGAATTTCTGGAATACTACCAATCCTGCATTTGGTATTGGAAGAGACCATCCTCTTTTCTTTATGTTGTTTTAATTAATTAATTATTTTTAGCATTATACCAATAGTTTTTACATTACATACTTAGAAAATAGATTTATTTGCATTTTACAATGTAACTTTTTGATTATATATATATATATAATTTCATTTATAGCTATATTCTTCGTTTTATCTAACCATGATATACATTTCATGTATGTATACGCTCTATTCATGTTTATTATAAAATCTTGTCTCTACATTATTATTATGTTTCAAAAGTTGGAATCCATATTAATTTTGTTGCCGTTGAACTAATTAAATCAAAGTTATTAGAAGTACAACATGAGAAGTACATTACCATCGAAGATCGATTTGCTAGCTAAACAACTGGCAACTACAACAAGTACATTACCATCAACGGTGATTTCTCTAAAGAAGAAGTTTCAAAGAAGGGAAATTACATTCGAAAGTTTAAAAAGAAAGAAAGACATGTATTTCTATTAAACCAATGTTTGTAAAAGACACTGATCTTCAAAATCTACGGTATTAGAATATTTTGAGAATAGTATTCTTTTTTTTTTTCTTTTCTTAATATTGGGTTCGAATTTGCATTGATGCCCTAGATTGCTAATTTAGTTGTAGAATGAAATTCTAGAATACTACCAATCCAACATTTGGTATTGGAAGAGATCATCCTCTTTTCTTTATGTTGTTTTAATTAATTAATTATTTTTTAGCATTATACCAATAGTTTCTACATTACATATTTAGAAAATAGATTTATTTGCATTTTATAATGTAATTTTTTGATCATATATTTTTTTTTTGTTAATTTTATTTGTAGTTATGTTCTTTGCTTTATCTAACCATGATATACATTTCATATATGTATACGCTTCATTCGTATTTATTATAAAATCTTGTCTCTACATTATCATTATGTTTCAAAAGTTGGGTTCCATATTAATTTTGTTGCCGTTGAGCTAATTAAATCAAAGTTATCAGAAGTACAACATGACTAAAACTATATGTTTGATAGTTTTTGAATATGGTTCCTATAGTTTTGCAACCTAAGATTGTTCACATTATACTATTGAGGGAGATTGTGTAGCAAAATGAATTAGAGATATGGAAAAATGTCAATGGAGTTAATTTTTGTTTTAGCATAAATTAATAATTAGTTTTCCCTAATTACATGCCTTAAGTGTAAGGGGCGAACTAGGAGATTAGTTATTGGTATGCACTCGACTGCATTGAAGGACACATAATTCAATAGAATTAATCGGATTAATAAGTTGTTGATTTATAAAGCATTTGTATCGCATTGTTGGGTCGATGACAACAAGACAGTGAAGATTTCTGTCCTATTTTTTCTCCATCATTTTTTATTTTCTTAGAAAATTGATAAAGTTGTTAATGGTGTAGATTTAAGCTTGTTGAGTTAGGGGAATATAATGATTATTCATGGGGTAGAGATTCATTTGAGTTCACTATGGACTCTACGAAAGGAAATCTTTTGTTAAGGGAAAAACGTGAAGAACTGGGTAAAGGAAAATACTTGCCAATGTATAAATTGTTAAGATTTCTTCTAGTCTTCCAAGTTTTGGTTTTACAGGATTTGTTTGTGTAATCACCCTAGGTCTTATAATGTGTCCACGTCAACATAAATTTTTGAAAATTCAAAATAAATATAAAAATGATTGAAAACTTATTTTTAATGATCATTATATGATATTTAATCAAGAATAAATTTATTAGAACATTCAGATAGTTAGAAACGTGCGAAAAAAAGTGTAAAAAATAGGACATCATACTGTCGACCGCGGTCCGTGATGTGAAAAACCCATGAAAAGTGAAAAACAAACTGTGGACCGCGGTCATCAGTGGAAAGGTGCAGGAATGAAAAAATTAGGTCACATTGGTGACCGCGGTCCGTAAAGTGCCGACCGCGGTCCATAAAAGGATGACCGAGGTCCATAAAGTGAAGACCGAGGTCCATGAAGTAAAATCTGTCCGATGACCGAGGTCCGTCTGACGACGACCACGGTCCGTGTGCGAGCTATATATATGTTTCAAGCGCAAATTTTCTTATTTTGCATTGAAACGATCCGGGATTTGGAGAAGAGCGACAAGGGCGATTCAAGGGTGAGTTTTCTGATTTTCTTTGAGTTTCCTTTAAGATTTAATATCATAAATGAGTAATTATCAATAGTTAGTGAATAAAAGTGATTAAGATCCGTTCATAAACTTGCTGTTGTGGGTTTAGTGGTTGGAAACTAAGTCAAATGGGATAAGCTATTGTTTATTCCCTTATATGTGTGTTTGGACACTAATATGATGGATTTAGGATGGTTATTTGGTTGTGGAAATGAAGGAGTTGATTTCATTGAAAGGAAATCTCGTTTTTAATGCTTGATAAAGGGATTTTGATGAGTAAACAATGTAAACAACCATTCTTTAGTTGGTTTATGTGTTTAAATGATTGTTGGGTGTCCAATACACTAGATTTAAGTGTTAAACTGGATTAGGAATCACAAGTATGGTGTACACATGTGAAATCCCATTATTTAGTGAGAAATTGTGTGTAGATCGTGGTCCACACCGTACTGAGCACAGTCAATGGACTTGGATGTCGTTTTCGAGTGTTTTGGGTACACTCTAAAGCACTGAGTGATAATAGACCCTTAGGGTTGGGTTAGATATGTATTAAAGGCCCAAAGTAATGTATCATTACCATCTAATAATGCAGATTGACGATATTGGACTACTGTGCTAGGGGTGACGATCCAGCAGCGTTTCGGCGTGTAGAGGTGGGGTTGATTATCTCCTCCTCACTCTTTAGTATTATGCGGACGTAGGATATGGAATGTGATCTATATTTAAATTCCTGTACTTAGTATCATGCTGGGAATGTATGCTTTGGGTGGATTGATTTACATGATATCCTAATGTCCAGTTACTTGCTTTCTAGTACTAGGATACTATGATTAGCTTCATGTCTGTTTGCTTTATTTGCTTAGATTAACATTTTGAATAAGCATATTTGTATGCTGTGTGGAATGAAAACTATGATTGTGAAACTAAAGAACATTAAAGGCTTATTAAGAACTCCACGTACCAGGGCGATGGATGGGCACTGGTGGCACATCGCGTTGAGGTTCTCCGGATGTCCCAGGACGTCATCGTGGGTATCCCTAACTAGGTCAAACTGCGAGCGGCTGTATGAGACCCTCGAATTTGGAAAGTCATGATGATTTTTCCCTTGGTTTCAGTATCTTCTTGAGTCGTGGTCTCAGAGGTAGACTTCTGTTTGATAAAGATGTCGTGCCTGATTGTGTTTAGGACCACAACTGGGATACCGAGAGTGGTTCACTCTTTCGGTTAATTCCTGATATCAGATGGTGAATTCCTAATATTAGAGCGCAACGGATAAACTGGCCAAGTGTTTGAAACTCCCTAATGATTGAAACTGTTTGCATGTTTTGTATGCTTGTTTGTATAATGCTATTGATGTGTAGGGAAAATCCACTGGGCTTTCGAGCTCACCCCATTTTTATTTTATAGGTATTCATGAGCCTAATGCTCAGTGAGGATGCAGACCGAAGACTGGAGGATGTATAGAGAGAGTGTGATATTTTTTGTTTAACTATCTCTCTGTTTTTGTACAGTTTTTACGATGTATGTTTGAATTTGGGCCAGAGGGCCATATATCATATTTTTGCGCATGTACATATATAGGACTGTTTTACCAACTTGAATACTATTTTTATCTTGATTGATAAACTGATGATTTTTAGATATGGTATCGCTAAACAGTGTTCAATGATTTAGAAAGATTTGATAAAAAAAAATGCTTCCGCTACTATTATCTTAATTTCCAGAATAAATATGATTTTGAACATCCGGTGGATTTGATTTGAAACTAATTGCTTAGTGAAGCATGATTAAAATGATTATTTGAAATTAAAGAAATGATTTAAACCTCGTGTATAGAGGTAGAAAGATAGATGATGATATTTGTCGCACGCCTGGGGCCTCGGCAGACCACGCGCCGAGCTTGGAGCCGCGTGACGCCCGACAACGGGGCCTCAGATTGACAGACATGACGTCCGGTCTGGGGGTCGGGGTGTGACAAAGTTTTTGGTATCAGAGCTCAGTGTTCGATAACATTAGGCATGACTGAATTTTTCCTGGCTGAGTAACGCCAGATGGAACTGTTTTACAATGTTATTGAAATGAAAAGAAAATTTCACCGGATTTGATTTTCACTGGAAATGATTTTGATCTGATTTGCTTTTGAAAAGAGAGTTAATAAAAGAAATTCACTAGTAACTATGTGGCTAGAAGTCTAAAAAAGATTTAGGTGATGTCAGGTGCTCAAGTGACCATTCACAGACGAATTTGAGTACGAGTAGTAGCCCTGTGGATGGAGTTCTACTCCCTGCGAGAGATGCGCTTCCATTGGATAGTAGCCCTATAGGTGGAGGTTTTACTCCCTATGAGTGATGCGCTTTCCTTTGGATAGTAGCCCTGTAGGCTGAGTTTTACTCTCTGCGAGTGTTGCGCTACTTTGGAAAGGATCCGGGGGAACTTGAGACCGAGGGCGTCACATAGAAGTGAGAGTGAGTCGAATTTGGTGACTTAATTGTGGAGTCAACAATCCAAGTCTTGTAACCCTAGGTTGAGGGAAGACCGGGTGATGTCTTGAAGGCAGTGGATCTCAATAAAAGCTTTTAGGACATATGCTAGAGACTTATAACGTGAAAACGCACACTTGTTTTGGTCATGACTCGATTCAGGAGGATCCTGTATCCTTTGGGAGTATGGAAGAATCCTGGACTCGAAGAATGACGGACCATGTATGGTGAGTGATCGATTCTTGGGCAGAACATGTACGCACTGTATTCTATTGGTATGGGACGGTCGCGTATGGTGGGTCTTGTGTCTGCTTTAAGGAGCGAGACACTTGCGAAATTGTAATGGGCGATGAATGGACTCTTTGGAAGAACTTGCACGCACTGTATTCTATTGGTATGGGACGGTCGCGTGCGGTGGGTTTTGCGTCATCCTTAGAGACCGGGATTTGGCATAAATATATAATAGCCGTAATGGAATAGGGATTCCATTATGCCAGCGTGCATTGTTTGGTTGATTGTTGGGTGTTTGCTTTGGATATATGTGATATCACTATTTTGAGTATTGACACACAAATTCCTGTACCTAGAACTGAATAAAATGTTGTCGACTTAAAAACATAAAACCCTAGGCCATTGAAACATATCGAGAACCTAGAGACATGAACTTAGAGTCACAGTAGCACGATGAACACGAAGGGTATAGGCGAGTTGAAATGAATGGCTATTATCACAAGCCATGGTATCTAGCTTAGAGTTGAAAGGCAGTTAGATTCATTTAAATTATTAAATTTTCTACTATATTATAATTACACTGTTGGATACTGAAGGTGTGCTTTTGACTTGAAGATAATGCCGAGAGCTAGAGGACGAGGCAGACTCCGTAGGGGTAGGTCCAGAGCAGAGGCTACGGAGGAGCCAGTACAGACAGGGGAGGGTGTTACCGAGGCGGTGGCGCCAGCTGCCATTACAGTATCCCCAGAGGTTATCGCAGATATGATACAGAGAGCGGTGGATAGGGCAGTGGACAGGGCCATGACGAGCCGGTACCTGACAGAGTCTTCTCAGCCTCCCATATGGCCTCCAGTACTCGCACAGGCGTCTACGCCAGCCTTTGTACCTGATGAGGCAACGATTCCAGTGACAGTACCCCTTGAGAGTCTAGCACAGATGGCTAGCAAGTCCGTCGGTTATGATAAAGAGCAGAAGGACCTAGCTATAGAGTTTTAGAAGCTGCGTCCTAGCCAGTTTGAGGGACAGTCAGATCTTATTGCAGCAGATAGATGGTTCATAGAGATGGATAAGCATTTGACGCTGCTAGAAGTGACTGGACCGAGGAGAGTAGCTTTGGCAGTCCATTAGATGGTGGGACCAGCCTACCACTGGTGGAAGATGATAGTGGCAGATCCGACCATTGGTGAGACAGTGATGACCTGGTATGAGTTCCAGACATTGTTTTATGATACTTTCTTCTCGTCAGCACGGAGGTCCCAGATGCGATCAGATTTTATCAGGCTGACGTAGAGGACTTTGACTGTGATAGAGTATGAGCACAGGTTCACAGAGCTATTGAGATTTTGCCTAGATATGGTTGTAGATGAGTTACTAAAAACAGAAAAGTTTATAGAGGGTTTGAGGATGGAGATTAGGAGAATGATCACGCTTCTGAGACTGACTACCTTCAGAGAGGCGGTTGAGGGCCCAGCATGTGGAGAGAGACATAGAGTTTGGGCAGTCACTCAAGAGGGGACAGAAGAGACTGTATTCAGGTCAGACATCTGGAGCCCCGCAGCAGAGGAGAGACCGACGACGACCATCTAGAGCACCTACTACTAGTGGTCAGGCCCAGACTTCAGGGCAGCAACGGCGGATCAGATCAGGTCAGATTAGCACTGAGCAGAGGGAGCAGGCCAAGAAGTTAGGATTGTGCTTCTCGTGTAGCCAACAAGGACATATGATTAGAGATTGCCCTACTAGAGCTCCAACACTAGTACAACAGCAGTCAGGGCAGGGACAGAGTAGTTAGCCGTAGCAGAGGCAGACACGGTCCCAGACGAGACAGAGAGAGCAGGCCAGACTGTATGCAGCAGAGGCCCAGACAGTCCCGACTCCTGTAGTTGATGGTATGTTTTTGATGTTTGGTGTTGCTGTGCATGTCTTGTTTGATTTTGGTGCCACACGAGCTTTTATTTCAGAGGATTTTGTGAGTAAATTGAGACTTGTCACGAGCCCATTGGTGGTACCATTGGATGTTGCCACGCCGATGGCGAGATAGTGAGCTTAGGGAACTATTGTGGAGTTGAGTTCAAATTTGGAGACCAGCTGATTCCCGCTGAACTTTGCTTACTTCATTTCAGTGGCTATGACGTGATATTGGGAATAGATTGGTTGACCCAATATCAGGCACAGATAGATTGCCAGAGGAGGAGAGTCACTATACAGTTGCCATTAGGAGAGACATTAAGGATTGATGGGGATATTCAGAGACTGCCTAGGAGCCCTGCACTTGCTTTGTTGTATGCCATTCAACAGAAGGGAGACTTCAGACAGCTAGTGGATGAGGATGCAGAGGGAACCACAGATATTTATAGTATTCCTGTGATACAAGATTACATAGATATATTCCCAAAGGATCTACCTGGACTTCCACCTCACAGACAGGTAGAGTTTAAGATTGAGTTGCATCCTGGCACTAATCCCATCGCTATTCCACCATATAGGATGGCACCTGTGGAGTTGG
>JAJIYU010005586.1:0-22082 GCA_030144865.1 Tinospora cordifolia
AAAAAAAAAAATTACTGTAATTATTTGTTATAATAGTTTTTGCATTTCTTATGATTACTCTGATAATGTTATGTATAGCGTTGTAAGAAGAGGCTCAACAATGTTCGGGCAAACTCAACTTGGGAATGGGTTTGTCAGAATACTGTGCCAATCGATTCGTCCTTCTTCCCAGGGAAGGCATCCCAACAATGGTGGTATTAGAGCCCAAGGTTTTCCAATTAAAGAATAACAATTGGTGTTAACCTAGGGAACCTCAGAGTAATCGCGAAAGTTAGGAAAACCCTAGGAATGACTTAGAGTAGCATAGCATAATTATGGATGAAAACTTTCTGACTTATGATTGAAAGGAAGAAGAATCGAATGAGAGTAACCATATCATGAGAGGAATTTGATTGTCAGTAGGAGGTAGTGAGTTTTAAGATCTAGAATTTGAACTGAGGGGATTAGACTATTACTTGGAGATAGCTACCTTAACGTGTAGTTATCTTCTGCTATAATCACTTAAAGATGTAGTCTGGTTAATTTGGGAAAATGATGAAGTTTAATGTTTTATGCAGATCACGATGCCTCCTCGACGTGGGAGACCATGTAGGATCCCAGAGCTGATGCCACCACCACCTCTGATTCAGCCCAAGCAGGATCCCACATAAAGGCTTGAGGCTTTGATTAGGGCGTCTACTGAGGCTACTCAGGCCCAGATAGCCTCATTGAGATAGAGACTAGATAGGATTGAGGCTAAGCTACAGAGGGCTGAGCCAGTAGCACCCCCTGTATCAGTTGTACCTGATAGAGTTGCAGATCGCATAGAAGTAGCCCCAGTGAGACAGAGAGATGAGGCTACTTATGATCGCCTTCTGAAGACGTTTTTGGATCTGAGACCCGAGGAGTTCTATGGGGGTCTGAGTTTGGACACAGTAGAGAACTGGGATTATTCTTGAGTGAAGATGAAGCCACAATCTTGTGAAAGGCCACCCAGACTATAAAGGGTCAGATTACCACATGGGCCCATTTTTGGAAATTATTCTTAAGTGCTTATGTTCCTGAGACAACGAGAGAGCATAAGAAGGTAGAGTTTCTGACCCTACGATAGGAGGACATGTCCATACGAGAGTATACCAACAGATTTCTCGTACTAGAGGCGTATGTACTTGCGTTAGTAGGTAACTCGAACGAGAGAGCAGGATTCTTTCGTCGAGGGCTGAGGGCCAATATTAGGTAGGCGATATCGACATATACTGAGGCTACTCTTGAGACCATCCAGAGACAGGCGCTACAGTTCAAGACCGATGGGAGAGATGAGTGCTTGATGGTCCAGATAGTATAGGGTGCAACTATATAGCTGCGACAGTAGTTACAACCCCAGTCATTGACGTAGCATAGTTATCGTGGTGGAGCTTGAGCAATTAGATACCTGAAGATGAGAAAATACTTGGGAGGACAATCTAGAGGGGAGTAGAGTTAGCTACCTCCCTTAGTCGTGATCTCTACCACCCCCAATTCAGACATATCAACTAGTAGGACAACCACTAACCCAGTATGGGGCCCGAGATAGAGGTTGGAAGGGGTCGAGATTTAGGGCACATAGGTTATGGTCAAAGCCAGACATATCAAGTTGAGCAAAGATGTCAAATTTTATGTTATCAGTGTGGTCAGCCAGGCCACAAACGATATGACTGCCCTATGCTTGTTCCAACTTCCAGTGTACCCACCACTACTATCACTTGAAGGAGAACACAGGCCATTACACAGCCTGAACCAGAGGCTAGCACGACATTGGTGGAAGGTACTATTTCTATTTTAGATTCTACCTTATATGTATTGATTGATGTTGGTTTTAACTTATCATTCATCTTTGGACATGTCGTAGATAGGCTAGAACTTAGACCTCTTAGGTGCCCACCTGGCTTATGTTGAGTACTGCAGCCGGGGAGCGCATTTACCCTAACCTGATTTCTGAGGGTTGCACATTGAGGTTGGGTTACTTTGAGACCATTATTGACCTTCGGGTGTTAGAGTTATTAGAGTTTGATGCTATACTAGGGATGGACTGGTTAGCCGCGTACCATGTGCACGTCGATTGTTTTGCCAAGAGGGTTGTATTTCAGATAGCTAGGCAACCTATTATCATCTTTCAGGGTAGTGCCTCTAATAGATCGACAACTCCAGGCAAAATGGTGACACAAAATGAGATTGATACTCTAGCCAATCTAACCACCATAGATGAGGGACCTTCATATGCGAGTATGGATGAGATTCCTTTTGTTAGAGACTTTCCTGATGTGTTTCTTGAGGATTTACTCGACTTGCCTCCTAAGTGGGAAATCAATTTCATTATTGAGGTTATTCGAGGGACACAACCCATTTCGATCCCTCCTTATTGAATGGCGCCCAAGAAATTGAAGGAATTGAAGGTCCAGCTAGAAGAAATGATGAATAAGGATTTTATTACCCCTAGTGTGTAACCTTGGGGTGCTCTAGTGCTATTTGTGAGGAAGAAAGATGGGAGCCTCCAGTTGTGTATCAACTATCGACAGTTGAACAATGTGACAGTAAAGAACAAGTACCCTCTTCCCCGCATCAATGATTTGTTTGACCGGCTTAGAGGTGCCACTGTGTTTTCAAAGATAGATTTAAGATCTGGGTACCATCAGTTGAGGGTCAGGAAGGAGGATGTACCGAAGACAACTTTTTAGACTTGTTATGGGTACTATGAGTTCCTAGTCATGTCGTTTGGTGTGACAAATGCCCCTACGATGTAATACCCCAAATTTTTTAAATGCGCACCATCAAAAATGAATTTTAAAAAAATTATGAAATAAATGTAAAATGTTTGAAAACATGTTTTAAATGTTATGGGCATTATGAGTTCCTAGTCAAGATGCAGTTCTTTGGATGATAGTAATGCAAGAAGAAATTGAAGGTCTGCATAAAAATAAAACATGGGATCTTGCACCATTACCACATGGAAGAAAAACCATCGAAAACAAATGGGTTTACAAGATTAAGCGTGATGGTAATGACCAATGAGAGCGGTTTCATGCAAGATTGGTAATCAAAAGATATGCTCAGAAAGAAGATATCGACTTTACTAAAATATTTTCTCTAGTTGTTTGACTAACTACAATCAGAATAGTTCTAGCTATGTGTGCTACACTTGACTTATATCTAGAATAATTAGATGTTAAGACTGCATTTCTTTATGGAGAATTGGAAGAAGAAATGTATATGCTCCAACCAAAAGGTTTTGTAGAAATGGGAAAAGAAAACTTGGTTTGCAGGTTGACCAAATCTCTATATGGTCTAAAGCCAGTGCTAAGATGTTGGTACAAGAGACTTTATTCCTTCATGATAAGCCTTAGATACAACAGACTCAATTCAAATCGTTGCACATATTATAAGAGGTTTGAAGGTAATGATTTCATCATCTTACTATTGTATGTTGACGACATTTTGGTACTAGGTCTCAACAAAGATTGAGTCATAGAGTTAAAGGCACAAATGGCTAGGAAGTTTGATATGAAGGATTTAGGAGTAGAAAACAAGATTTTAGGGATCCAAATTCACCGAGATAAAAAAGGCAAGAAAACTTCACCTTCTCAGTAGAGCTATCTTAAAAAGATCTTATGGTGCTTCAATATGCAAAATTGTAAGCCAATCTCGACCCCACTTCCTGTTAATTTTAAATTATCCTCTAGTATGTCTCCTAGCAATGAAGCATAGAGGACGGAAATGTCTCAAGTATCATATGCATTAGCAAAAGCCTAATGTTCGCAATAATATGCACAAGACTAGACATTGCACAAGTAGTGGGAACAATTAGTCGATTCATGGAAAATCCTGAGAGAGCATTAGAACATAGTTAAAAGATTCATGAGATATTGTATTATGTTATGATGGATCAAAACTTCTTATTAAAGGATATGTTGATTCTAATTTTGCATGTGACCCTGATAAAAGAAAATCTAGTACAAGCTATGTCTTCACACTTGCAAAAGGAGTGTAAGCTAATTTTCAAAATTGCAAACAGTTGTAGCTTTATCTACAACCGAAGCAGAATATATGGCAGCTATTCAAGCATGCAAGGAAGCTGTAATAACCCAAATTTTTGTAACGCAAGCACATCACGACGAAAAAAAAATATGTATAAATTTATCAACTAAGTAAATTAAATATATATATATATATATATATGGATATCATGTGGTTAATATAATAAATAAAAAAAAATTGGTTTGATTACAAAAAAAAAATGAATGATAGATGAATACACATACATGCCTATATATAGAGAAGCTTCCTCCATGTGTTGCGCACACATCAAACAAATCACAAAAAAGAGAAAGGAACATTGTCTTTCTTCATTCATGTTCTAAGGCAAGATCATACACACAAAAGGAAAAAAAAGCAAAAGGAAAAGGGGGGGGACAAACAAGAATCTGTGTTCTTCACGAGACCTGCGATCTATTGATAGTGGAGAACGCCAGATCAAGCACAGATCTATTGCCGGAGCATTTTCTATTGTGCGAAGAAGAATGAACTGAACGAAGAGCAGCTACTCATTTGATCCGCGAAGAAGAAGACACCAAGTTTGTAGATCCGGTTTGTCTCACGCATCACCACCATTACAAGCTTCAAACACGTCGAATCTAAAACAAATTCGTCGAATTTGATTTGTATCGCACAATAACCACCATTACCAAGCTTCAAATACCATCAAATCTATAACATCCATTGGGTGATCTATTGTGCGAGATTCAAGAAGAGAAGAAGGACCTCGTGCTGTCCGCAAAGAGGAAGAACGGCCAGCTGCTTCCATGGAAGAAGAAGAATGGATCTGCAACCAGCTGCCATTACATTTCCCAAACTTGCTGGATCTGCCATTCTATTTCCAAAACTTGTTGGATCTGCAACGAACAGCCACCGTTTTGCCTCATTTGAGCTCAGGTCTACAAACCAGCCACGATCACATTCCAAATCACGTCGGATCTACAACAACCAGCCACCACCTCGTTCCACACTCATCGGATCTGCAACAGTCACGCCAGATCCACTTCAAACCACCGCCGAATCTTCACAAGATCGCTTCAAAATGTTCCAGCCAATCTAGGATTTTTGAACTCATACAGACCATTTTAAACCCTTTCCATTTGGTTTACAAACCAAATTCATGAAGAATGCACAACAAAAGGGATTTTGACGAGTTCGCAGTTCCAAACCCCTTCGAATCTAGTAAGCACATTTTCAACCAAGGGTGTTACAAAGTTGGTATCAAAGCTAAGGTTGTAGCTCATTGGGAAAAAAGATGATTCCTTTGATACCAAAACCGGTATCAAAGTGTAGTGTTTGGGTACACTGGGCATGACTTTAATGTTCCGAGAGCTACTAACTTGACCTTTTGGGAATAGATTTTTCACTGGAATGAAATGGTCATCGGATTTGATTTTCACTGGAAATGATTTTCACTGAGTTCTAAAAATTTTTCAGTAGTGAAATAGGAATTGCCAAGTATAGAGACCATAAGTTTAGGTAAAGAACAGGTGTTGTCTTAGGATTATAGTGGATCTAAAATAAAAGCTTTTAGGACATAAGTTAGAAACTTATAACGTGAAGACATATACTTGTTTGGTCAAGACTCAAGATCGAAAGGACCCTGTATCCTTGGTTTCTATGTGCTATGGGTCACATAGGGATTTGGGGCTATGAAAGAATCTTGGACTCGAAGATTGACAAACCATGTATGGTGAGTGATCGATTCTTGGGTAGAACTTGTCCGCACTGTATTCTACTTGTATGGGATGGTCGCGTATGGTGGGTCTTGCATCGACCTCAGGGAGCGAAACACTTGCGAAATTGTAATGGGTAATGAACGGACTCTTTAGAAGAACTTGCACACATCGTATTCTACTGATATGGGATAGTTGCGTACAGTAGGTCTTGCGTCATCCTTAGAGACCACGATTCGGCATAATTATATTCACCGTAACAAATTTTGTGGTTTCATTATGCCAGCATGCATTGTTTGATTGGTTGTTGTGTATTTGTATGTTATATATGCAATATGATAATTTTGAGTAGAAACAAATTATTGTTGACTTGGAAGCATAAACCCCTAGGCCACTGAAACAAATCGAAAACTTAGAAACTTGAATTTAGAGTCACAGTAGCACGACAACGTGAAGGGTATTGATGGATACTAAAAGTTTTATGCTTTAATAAAATTAAATTATTGGATACTGAAATAAATCTTTAACTTGTAGATAATGCCAAGAGGTCGAAGTAGACCCAGGAGAGGTGTGGTCAGAGGTAGGGATGGAGCCGAAACGGGGCATAGTGATGAGGGCACTCCTGTGACACCGACACAGGTAGTGGTTACACTAACACCATAGGCCATCACTAAGATGATGTAGAGAGCAGTAGAGCAGGCTATGAAGACCCAGCAACCATCAACTTCAGCTCAACCATCAGTACCAGTACAGCCACAGGTGCAACCACAGTTATTAATAGAGCTGCTGGCACAGGCTCAGCCTCAGGTCCATCAGGTGTCCACTTCCATGGAAGCAGTGTCACAGAGTAGATCTGCTGGGTTTGATAGGGAGCAGAAGGATCTATTGGTGGAGTTCCAGAAGCTATGTCATAGTACTTTGAGGTGACTGGTGATTATATGGTGGTTCACAGAGATGAATAAGCACCTGGACGCTATGGGGGCATCTAGGACCAAGAGAATGGCACTGGCAGTGAATTAGTTCTTAAGGCCAGCCTACCATTGGTGGGAGATGATTGTGAATGACCCCACCATTGATCATACAGTCATGACTTGGGAGGATTTCAAGCAAGGTTCTATAATAAGTTTTTCTCCACTGCAAGAAAGAGGCATTTGCAGTTAGAGTTTGTCAACCTAAAGTAGAAGACCATAACGGTCATAGAATACGAATAGAGATTTACAGAGTTATTCAGATTTGTTCCTACCTTGATCATGGACAAGCAGTCCAAGATGGATCGTTTTATTGAGGGTTTGAAAGTGGAGATAAAAAAGATCTTAGCACCGCTTAAGTTGACGACCTTGATGGATGTTGTGGAGAGGGCGCAGATCTTGGAAAGAGAACTAGAGTTTGAGCAGGCATTAAAAAGTAAGAAGAGGACCAGGTCAGAGCAAGCTGTTGGACATTCACAGAAGAGGTTGAGTAGACAGGAGGGGCACAGACCACCTCATCCTCAGAGCCAGACTCAAACTTATGATAGACAGCAGACCCAACAAACTCGACCAGGCCGTGCAACTAATGATCAAAGGGAAAGGGCTAAGAAATAATGGTTATGTTTTGTGTGCAATCAGAGAGGGCATCTGGCTAGACATTGTCCTACCAAAGCACCAGCTCCCACCCCTCAGCAGTTGCAGCAGACATGTGGGCAGAATAGTAACCCATAGCAGAGATAACAGCCACTGTCCCAACCACAACAGAGAAACCAGGCCCGACTGTATGATGTAGACACCCAAACTAATCCCACTCCAGTAGTGGAAGGTACATTTCTTTTGTTTGGCATTGTTGTCAAAGTTTTGTTTGATTTGGGTGCCACTAGATCCTTTATTTCTGAGAACCTAGTAAATAGATTACAATTGGTAACGAGTTTGTTGCCAGTGACATTAGACGTAACCACACCCATCGGGACTACTGTGAGTTTGAAGAAATGTTTTAGATATAATCTTAGGTTTGGAGACAAGTTGATTTCAACTGATCTCTATGCAGTCCATTTTCATAGATATGACGTGATATTGGATATGGACTGGTTGACCCAATATCAAGCACAGATCGATTGTCAGAGATGAAGGGTGATGGTGAAGCTATCATCTGGTGAGGTACTGAAGATAAATGGGGGCATGCATAGATTGCCAAGGAGTCCTATACTAGCCATGCTATATTCTATAAAACAGAAAGAGGACTTTAAGCAAGTATTGGATGAGGATACCAGAAAGTTTAGGGAAATACTGGAGATACCTGTAATAAGGGAATATGCGGATGTATTCCCAAATGATTTACTTGGACTCCCACCACACAGACAATTAGAGTTCAAGATCGAATTGCATACAGGCACTGATCCCATCGCCATACCACCCTATAGAATGGCACCGGTAGAACTAATTGAGCTGAAAAACACAATTCAATGAGCTTCATGAGAAGGGATTTATCAGACCTAGCGAGTCACCATGGGGAGCTCCAGTACTATTTGTGAAGAAAAAGGATGGACCCTTGAGATTGTGTGTAGATTACTGGAGGTTAAACCAAGCAACATTAAAGAACAAATACCCATTGCCTAGAATAAAGGACCTATTTGATCAGTTGAGGGGAGCCACTCACTTCTATAAGATTGATCTACGGTCAGGGTATCACCAGCTAAGGATTAGAGAGTCTGACATATACAAGACAACTTTCAAAACTCGATACGGTCAGTTCGAGTTCAATGTGATGTCGTTAGGTTTGAGTAACGCGCCACTAATGAACAGAGTCTTTAGACAATACCTAGGTTGGTTTGTCGTAGTGTTTGTGGATGACATGGTGATCTACTCTAGATCAAAGGCAGAGCATGCAGAACATTTGCATATTGTTTTGGAAGTATTGAGAAGAAATAAACTGTATGCCAACCTCAACAAGTGTCAATTTTAGATGAAAAGGGTCAAGTTCCTTGGCCATGTGGTTTCAGTAAAAGGAATATCAATAGACCCTGAGAAAGTAGAGGCAGTATCAAACTGGAAGCAACTTATGACTGTCACAAAAATCAGAAGCTTCCTAGGTTTGGCTGGATACCACAGCCAGTTCATCCAAGATTTCTCAAAATTGGTTGGACCAATGACTCAGTTAACTAGAAAGGGAGAGAAGTTCCTTTGGAATGATAAGTGTGAACAGGCATTCCAATAATTAAAGAATAGGTCAACTTCAACACTCGTTCAAGTCAGGCCTACTCATGGTGTGAGGTACGCCCTATACACCGATGCTTCACTGATTGGATTAGGCGCAGTGTTAATGCAAGAGGGAAAGGTAGTAGAAGGCAATTGAAGACTCATGAATGGGACTACCCTACCCATGATCTAGAGTTGGCAATGATTGTGTTCTCACTAAAGATATGGAGACACTACCTCTATGGGGAGAGTTTTGACCTATTTTCATATCATAAGAGCCTGAAATACATTTATACATAGAAGGAATTAAACTTGAGGCAGCGAAGGTGGGTAGAATTTTTTAAAGACTATAATTTCAATTGCACTAACATCCAGGCAAGGCTAATGTGGTGGCCAATGCACTCAACAGAAAAATCAGTAAGAAGGATGAGCAAAGAGGACAGATGCACTAATTAATCAGTAAGTACAATTTAGGTATTGCATCAGATGATGAACGAGTGTATCTGTATGTTATGACTTGCTAGCTGGACCTATTATACCAAATCAAAGATGAGCAAAAAGGTGACAAGTGGATCGTTAATCTTGCAAAAGGGTGTTAAGCAAGGCAAGCATACATACTTTAGAATTGATGCAAAGGGTATACTGAGACTAGGGAATAGAGTTTGTGTGTCGGGTAATGGATAGTGCAGAAGAACCATCTTGGATGAGGCTTATCAAACTAAGTACACAATGCATCCAAGAGGTGATAAAATGTACTAGAATCTGAAGAAGACATATTGGTGGAGAGGCATGAAAAGGGGCATAGCTTAGTATTTCTCTAGATGTTTGACATGTCTACAAGTGAAGGCGGAGCACAAGAAACCTTCAGGGATGTTGCAACTGCTTCCAATACTAGAATGAAAGTGGGATAATATTGCAATAGATTTTGTCAGCGGCCTGCCAATGAGTCAAAAGGGGGAAGACACAGTATGGGTAATTGTGGATCATCTAACAAAGGTAGTTCACTTCTTACCCATTCTATCTACAGATCCTGTCGGGGAAACTTGGAGAGTTATATGTCAAGGAAATTGTAAGACTCCATGGTGTTCTTAAGACCATCGTGTCCAACAGAGATTCGAGGTTCACTTTCTCAGTTCTGGCAGAGTTTGCAGAAAGAACTAGGAAGCAAACTCACCTTAAGCACTGCGTTCCATCCTCAGACCGATGGGCAGTCCAAGAGGGTCATTCAGATATTATGTTAAGAGCTTGTGTCCTTGATTTCAAGGGCAACTGGAGCAAGTACCTACATTTGGCAGAGTTCGCCTACAATAACAGCTATTAGGCGAGCATACGGATGGCTCCTTATGAAGCGCTCTATGACAGACCCTGCAGATCACCGTCTTATTGGGCAGACTTTGAGGATCAGGTTTTCACAGGACCAGAATTGGTAGAAGAAATGAACACTTAGATGAAGAAGATTCAGAAGAGGCTAGTAACAGCTCAGAGTAAGCAGAAAAGTTATGTAGATAAAAGAAGAAAACCTTTAGAATTTCTACCAGATGACAGAGTTTTCTTGAAAATTAGTCCACAAAAGGGGATTAGACGGTTTGGAATCAAGGGAAAACTAGCACCGAGATTTATCGGTCCTTTTGAGATACTCAAGCGGGTCGGCGTGTGCACCTATGAGCTGGACTTGCCAAATTGTATTTCCTTGATCCATAATGTATTTCATGTATCAATGCTGCGGAAGTACGAGCCAGACCCATCACATGACATACATTGGGAGGAGGTCATACTTCGAGACAATGCAACTTACGAAGAACCAACTGTCAGAATACTAGATCGTAAGGTGCAGAATCTTAGGACCAAGGACATTCCTTTGGTCAAGGTGTTGTGGAGGCATCATGATTTGAAAGAGGCAACCTAGGAGTTAGAGAGTGAAATGCGAATGAAGTACCCAAATCTTTTCGCCAGGAACACATCACAGGATTGCATCATACGTGTACTTGCACTTTTAAATTTCGAGGACGAAATTCTTTTAAAGAGGGTAGATTATAATAACTCAAATTTTTGTAACGCGAGCACGTCACGAATATATATATATATATAATATATATCAACTAAGTAAATTAAATAACAATATATATTTATATATATATATATATATATTTGGATATCATGTGGTTAATATAATAAATCAAAAAAATTGGTTTGATTACAAAACAACAATGAATGATGAATGAATACATATACATACCTATATATAGAGAAGCTTCCTCCATGTGTTGGGCACACAACAAACAAAGCACAAAAAAAGAGAGAGGAACATTGTCTATCTTCATTTATGCTCTAGTGCAAGATCATACACACAAAAGAAAAAAAAAAAAAGAGAAAGGAAAAAAAGGAGGGGGAACAAACAAGAATATGTGTTCTTCACGAGATCTGCGATCTATTGCTAGTGGAGAATGCAGATCAAGCGCAGATCCGTCAGAACGTCTTTTGTTGTGTGAAGAAGAATGAACAGAACGAAGAGCAGCTGCCCGTTTGATCCACGAACAAGAAGACACCAAGCTCGCAGATCTGTTTGTCTCACGCATTAGCCACCATTACAAGCTTCAAACACGCCGGATCCGAAACAAACTTTTCAGATCTAGTTCGTATTGTGCAACAGCCACCATTACAAGCTTAAAATACCATCACATCTGTAAGAGCCATTACCAGATTTGTTGTGCGCGATTCGCGAAGAGAAGAAGGACCTCGTGCTGTCCGCGAAGAGGAAGAACTTCCAGCTACTTGTCGTGGAAGAAGAAAAACGGATCTGAACTAGCTGCCATTCCATTTCCAAAACTCTCTGGATCTGGAACTAGCTGCTATTCTGTTTCCAAAACTTGTCGGATCTACAACAAACAACCACCGTTTTGACTCAGCTGAGCTCAGGTGTGCAAACCAACCACGATCACATTCCAAATCACGTTGGATCTGCAACAACCAGCCACCACCTCGTTCCACACTCATTGGATCTACAGCAGTCACGCCAGATCCACTTCAAACCACCGCCGGATCTTCACAAGCTCGCTTCAAAACATTCCAGCCAATCTAGGATTTTCAAACTCATACAGACCATTTCAAACCCTTTCCATTTGGTTTTCAAACCAAATTCATGAAGAACGCACAACAAGAGGGATTTCTACGAGTTCACAGTTCAAAACCCCTTTGAATCTAGTGAGCGTGTTTTCAGTCGAGATGTTACAGAGGCAATTTGGATAAAAAGGCTATTGGAGGAGCTCAGGCACAAACAAAAAGGGAATATCTTGCATTGTGATAGTTAGAAAGCCTTGCACGTTCCAAGGAATCTGGTATTTCATTCTAGAATGAAGTACATAGGGATTCAATGCCACTTTGTTTGAGAAGTAGTAGAGGATGGAAGTGTTGCAGAAAATTTAAACAAAGAGGAACCTAGTGGATATCTTAAACAAACCGATCAATACTGACATGTTTGAATGGTGTAAATCCTCATTTGGTCTGGCTAATGCATAAACAGCAAGAATTGAGAAGAGCAAAAGAGCCTAAATATTGTCATAATGTTTTAAGTGGGAGAATGAAAAAAAATTCAAAACATTGTGATGCAAGTTGGTGTATGAAGTGGTGTCACATGTTAACAAGTCACATGTAAACTAATCACATGTGATGATGCCTATAAATATGACATTTTTCTTTCCTTCCAACCATCCCATCTTATTCTTCTCCTCTTCATCTTCTCCCTAGTTTTCTTTTAATTCAAGAGAGAGATTCTCTTTATTCTCACCTTAAGTAAAGAAAGAGTGTTATATTTTATTTTTCATAGTGATTTCTTTTGCATCTTGCTCGTTGATGTTTCCCTCACATTGAAAGTTTATTACGTTAAATCTTTGTGTCTTCTTTATTTTTTAGTTTTCTTCTTTTGTTCTTTAATTGTGTAATACTGCATGCACATTTCATTCTCTATAACATCAACATCTAAGGAAATGAATAGATAAACCTAAATTTCAATGCAATTATAATTTCAATACTAATCTTTTTAGAATTAAGGTCAGAAGAAAATTTTAAAAATGAATAAAATTTTTAAGAGTTCGAATTTTGAATTGTATTTTTAATAGGCTAATCATTATAAAAATAAATAAATAAATAAAAATCACTCGTCAAATCAAATACCCATATCAATGTATAATAGCCAATGTGTATTATTAGTAGCTGAGCCAGAGACTTAAAATAGAGAGAGAGAGAGAGGAGAATGAAAAAATAAATCTAATTTTTATTACAATTATAATTTAATACTAATTCTACTTTCAATTTTTTTTTATAAAAGTCAAAAGAAAAAACTAAAAATAGCCAAAATTTTTAGCACAGAAATTAAAATTTATTTTGAATTTTAAAAATATAGTACCATCCAATTTAAGTTTAATAGGCTAATCATTATTAAAAATAAATAAATAAAAATTGCACATCAAATCAAACACCCTTGACAAATTATAACAGCCAACACGTTAGTAGCATGTCAATGTGAATTTATCATCGAATTTGCATACTATCTGAAAAATATATATTTCTCAGCCAATTCTTTTTTTTTGTTTTCACTTTTAATTAGCACCCATTATTCACGGCCTTCTGTTAGTGTTATGACATATCGCATAAGGAGGAAGTGAAAAGCCAGTACTGCCCTCAGCATGCTTTAGATTTTCAGATTGATTAAAAATTATAACTACAGTTTATTTCCTCGTGTCTGCGCAAGGTAAAAGAAAACACAAACATTACAAACACTGGTAATTTGATAGCTCTACAAGTTGAAGGCATACAAACAAAAAATAAAATAAAATAAAAATGATTTTTTCCACAAAGCGCCACTCGCCACCCTTCCTTCTGGCCAGCCAACAGGCCCAAATTCTCCTGCAATGTCCTAAGATAACATTCATCTTTTGATGTCATTGGTATCTATCTCTTTATCTACATAAACCCAGAAAGAATAAGTCCCACCCACAACACCCAAACCAACCAAGGCCAACCTCCCAAGTTTCCTTCATGGAACATTGTGATGTTTCCAAGCACATTACAGCATCTCAAGTCCTTCATGGAAATCGCTTCTTCTACGCTTTTAGTGACATTGCATTTGTGAAGTATTCATGGAATGCACGAAACAAATTGAAAGATTGTCACCGGTGCTTAAAATTGATCAGGTGGCAACTGCAGTTTGATCATAAACCTCATCGTTCATTTTTAATGAACCATCTTTCATCAAGTTCAAGCTCAAGCTCTTAAAGCGCTCTCTTGAGTAATGTCTAGATGCCTTTCTCCAATCTGTTCCAGTCTTCATCATTGCAACAAATTCATCGTAGCTGATTCGTCCATCCTGAAATTAATCCACTTGAGTGTAAGAGAGGCATGCTACTAAAAATATGAGATGAGGAATGCATTTTAAGAAGTTCATGGTTTAGCTTGTACCTTGTCTGTGTCAACCTCACGTATGATATCATTCAATACTTCGGCTTCTACTTGCCCAGATTCGTCCATTAATGCAGCTTGTAGCTCATTTGTCTCAATATAACCACTCCCATCAGTGTCGAAGAACATAAATGCTCTTCTAAAGTGCTCATCATTCTCCATCCTTTGTAAGTGAATTATCACAGCAACGAACTCCCCATAGTCTAGAGCACCATTTCCATCAACGTCAGCCTGTAGAAAGGAATTACTGTAATGCTCCATCAATTCAATACATGGAAGATGATCCAATTTGACAAACAGATTCAGTAAAGGACTCGAAGGGCAAATTTTCAAATATTTTAAAATGTTTTGGTCCTTTTCATTTTCAAGAATTTCAACAAATTCACCAAGTCCCCTAACCATACTTCATTTTTTCAACAGAAATTCATCATATCATAGGTTTGAGATTTTGTTTCAAGTTTAACACAACCAACAATGAATGAGAATCAAAATTTATAACAGGTCTGTCAAATTTTAGATAATAGATAGTGAACACACGGTTTAGGTGGTAGTAGACCCAAAGTTATCTAACTTTTGCATAGGACCCCGCATATTGAATATAGAGTTTAGGTTTGGAAGATAACATAGATAACACAAACATAGAAAATATAGAAACATTATAAATAATAGAAGACCTTAGCCTGCATATCAGCTGCATTATCACTATAGGGAAGATGATATGGATGGCATCCCTCCCCTATTTGATTGCAGTCTTGAAAACTCCTTTTCACATCAATTATGTTCTGAAAAGGAACAATAGTCCTGATTTATTGTGACCTAGAGGTAGTGGGATTAGATCAAGAAACATCTCCGTGATGAAGATGCAGGGTAATGTACACAGTGCCTTTCCTAAACCATATAGTGGTAGGACTATGAGAGCCTCATGCACTTGATAGTAGGGTCATGTAAAAGGACAAATGTTTTAACCTCAAGAAACAGAATCATGAAGCTGATAAATGATAAAACCATGAAAAACATTAGAATGTAAGAATTATAGTATTTGAAGGAGGAATCAATTTTTTCACAATGCTTCTCAAATAATAAAGAACCAAGAACCGTACCACTTCCATCATCATTTTCATCTCTGGTTCAGCCAATTGTGAACCAACTTTTTGAAGCCCAATTTTCAGTTCTTCATAAGTTATTTTTCCATTGTTGTCCGTATCCATCAATCTAAACATTTCTCGGATGATTTCTACTTCTTCAACTGACAAGTGCTCAGCAATAACCTGCGGCATTTGGTACAAAATAAATATGGTATATGGACTTCAAATTGATAAAAGAACAAAATGAGAACAAAAAGGTCAATTTTGCAGTTCAAGAAACACTAATTTATAGTATTCAACACTGACCCGCACAGCTTTCTTTTTGAATCTATTCATCACAGAGAATTGTTTGAGTCTTGTCCTCACAATATCTCCCAATGGGACATTTGAAGCTTTCTTTGCATTTTGCAGCCATGGATGATCTATAAAAATGGAATGGACAAAGTAAGGGTTTGTATTTTGTTCAACAAAACTCTCCTTAATCCTCAAATATATATAAATAATAAATAAAATTAATAATCGTAAAACATGGTTATAGTGCTAGAAGGGAAGAAGAATGCAAAACGTTAACTTAATCAAAACAGTGAGAAAACTCTTGGACTTAAAACACTTGTGTAACCATATAAAAGCATTGAATGGTAAAAATTACTTGACCCAATTACCCAAAGCTGGAGCTGAAATGTAGAGGTTTAACCATGCATATCAAGTGAAAATGGCTTAATACTCCTCCTCGTGCATAATGACACTAACACACAAACTCAATTTACAAAAATAGAGAGGAAGGGCAAGATCGATAAATCAACTTTTATCAGGAGCTTTGAACATAAAATCTCCAAGACCAAAGCCCTATATCATATTAAAAACCATTTGACCTAACAACATATATCAAGTGAGCAAGAATCTTAATCATTAGTGTTCCCTAACTGTACTTCTAAAAGTTTGTTTCGCAATAGAATATTGGTAAGTTTGAAGGCAAACTGCTAACTTATAACATCCTCCATTTGGGTGACATCATCATAGTTGAGAGGGGAAATTCATTCATGCCACCAACCCTATTGTGGGAAATGAAGTGCAACAGTGCTACGAATGAACAGATGATGACCATTGTTTTTGGCTCAGTGAAGACATGTTCATAGAATCAAATGACAAGCAAAAATAATGATATGGGCCAGGATAACTCAAGCTGATCAAAATTTATCAGGAGATTGCAAGCCAGAAAGAACACAACTACCATTCCTTTTGTCTTGTGCTGCAGTCGAATTGCTCTTCGTAAACAGAGATAGATTAAAGAAAGATAATTTTGCTGCTATTCCCAATTAAGTAGAGAATTGTGTGTTGTACCTGTCATTTATATTTTGACAGTTTCAAATTCTCTTTAGCTGGATTGACTAGTGTTGACTCATTAATTTAGAATTGACTTATTAAACATCAACAATATTACAAATTGAACAAACAACTAACATTGTTCCTTATGAATAAAATCGATCATTTTCAACCAAGGAGGAACAAAAACATCAAAAAAGTAATTGGAAGGGACAAAACGCTAAATTTCAATGTTTCACGAGTGATGCAAAAAATGAAAGAAACATTGACATTAACAATGCAAAATGGATTACTCGATAAGACATTTTTCATAACCCTTTTTTGGTCCTAGTTTTTTTCACACCTTATAAAAGCCATATCACATCTAAATTTTCAAATATTCTTATAGTGAGTCTTAAACATAAAATGCACTTTATCTATTCTCCAAAAAAAGTCACTCTCATACAAAGAGACAACAAAGCTCCTTCAAAATACTGGCATGCAGAAGTTGCCAAAACTTAACATGTTCAATGTGAACCACTCAAACAGAAAATGACAGTATTATGAATAAAATATTTCCCCCAATAAAAACATATATAGAAAACCACCTAATATATTTATTTTGAGTTGATCCTAGACCACATATGTAAAAAAGAACAAGTGAACTTGAAGATTGAAAGTTCGTCACACCCAACTCACCAGGAACAGGAACTTCCAATCTGACTTTCACCATTCAATTACCATGCACTGTGAGAAAAGGTCCCTTACAAGAGCCCAAGACTTAACAATGGATTTCATATTATTGTCTGTACTTTCATACATTTGTATTAATATTATCATTATAATTTAAACATCTAAATTAAGAAGGCTTTCAATCTCAGGTTTCTTCGAGTTTATATTTTCAGATTTTAAATCTGATTTTAACCAGTAGGTCATCTGGTCATGTACTCATTATCCCCAACAAAAATATCTTCTTCTTCTTGCATTTTATTGTACTTTGTTTTACTTTCCAGAACATTCTACATTTTACTTAGACTGGTTCAAACCATTACAAAGAATTTAAAAATAAAAAAATAAAAAAAAAAAAAACAATCCTTCAGCTACAAGCATTTCCAAATTACTCCTAAATTAAATTCATACCAATACAAAAATTATAAGAATAAGAACAAACACGAGCGCCGAAACAAATCACTGAAAGCATTCATGCAGACAATAAAATGAAATAATTAATCATTTGTGATGGGCTTAGATGAACAAGAAAACAAATACTTATGCAGCCATTAGTCCTAAAAACTGATCGGTTGACTTTTAAGCCAAGTTTGCCTCTTTTTTGGTAGACAACCTTATTACTAGACAGCAACAAAACATCTAACCACCAATTTTACCAACCAACTTATCCCGCGATAACCAATTTCAAACCAAACACCAGACAAAAGCATCTGATTAATTAAGAAACACCGAAAAATAAAGAAGGCTTACCTAGAACCTCATAGTTTAATCTAACAACAAAGAAAAATAATAAATAGAACGCGGTTGAAGCAAGTCATACAAGACTTCTTCATTGGTGATGATGAAAAAGACGACTTACCCAGAACCTGTTGAGCACTCAAACGCTTTCTTGGGTTCGGCTCAAGCATCTGCCGAACTAGACTCTTAGCACTTTCAGACACCACAGGCCATGGATCCCTCTTGAAATCAATTACACCCCGCAGAATTGCCTGGGCAACACCCTGCTCAGTTTCTGCAGTAAGTAATTTGAAAAAAAAAATTACAACTAAGACATCAACAATTTAAAGCAACACTGAAAACATACGAATTACGAAAATTTTAAAAGTGGGTAAATGAGAAAAACAATCAAGAACCACAGTCATACACTTACCAGCCCAAAATGGAGGAACCCCACAAAGCAAAATATACAGAATTACTCCGGCACTCCATATATCAACCTCCGGCCCATAATTTCTCTTCAGAACCTCCGGCGCCATGTAATAAGGGCTCCCCACAATCTCAGAAAACCTCTCCCCTACCCCCCCAAAAAAAACCCACAAAAATTCTCAATTATAGCCAATTCTATCCATTAAAAAAAAACACCAAAGAAACAAACATAAACTTTAGAAAATCAGATTTTTCCCTTACCCGGATGGAAAAACACCGAAAGCCCAAAATCAATCGCCTTGAGTGCCGAATTCTCCCTCTTATTAGCAAACAAGAAATTCTCCGGCTTGAGATCTCTATGCATAACACCCTGCTCATGACACATCCTCACAACCTCCGCTATCGTCCGAGCAACATTTGCCGCCGCACGTTCGCTGTAATGCCCGCGAGCAACAATCCGATCGAAGAGCTCGCCTCCCTCACACAGTTCCATCACGAGATGAACAGCTTCATTGTCTTCGTAAGTTGCTCTGAGTCTGACGAGGTTAGGATGGTCAGGTAGGCTCGACATGATGGCTACTTCGCGTCTCACATCTTCGATGTCCACAGCGGTTCTGAGTTTCTTTTTCGATATGCACTTGCACGCTAAAGCTTCTTTAGTCTCTCTGTCAGTGCAGAGGTAGGTGATTCCGAACTCGCCTCGACCCAGTTCGCGACCCAATACGTACTTGTCGCCGATCCGGCTCCGGTGACTGAGTGGGACGACATCTTTGAGGACCCGGATCGGGGCCGGTGATCGTGGGTCCTCGGCAAACGGGTTGGGCCGCCGCTCGTTCCTGGTCTTTTTCTTTCTTCTTCTGTTCTTGTTTGCTGTCGTAGCGTTTTGGTCTTCTGTGCTCGTTACTCTTACACAAGCGTAGCACTTTCCCATGTCGATGAGGAGAGATTTTCAAGAAGAAATTATTTTTTTATGTTATTTTGCTTCTTCTTCTTCTTCTTTTTGGCGTCGCCGGAGATGATGATGGAGAAGAACATGGCACGCCGGGAGGCCGGCGGGGAAGGGAAGACACGCGGGTTCAGGTGAAAAATAAGGCTTTTAAAAAAATGAACGCTAAATAAAGTTTATAATTAAAGGAGTTGGTCATGATGGAGAAAATGATTTCTTTAATGGCTAGGGAAAATAAAATATATGAAATTCAGAGGAAAAAATGGATCATATTTAGTTGGAAGAGCAGCCAAGGAGGTGTTGATCACCCATACAACTGTTCCACGTGGTGGCCCTGGAAAATATCTTGGAGGGAAATAATTGATTTCGTTTTTTTGGTTAATTTTTGAAAAATTAACCAAAAAATATAGTTTCTCTTATAAATAATAATAATAAATTATTAAATATTAATATTATGTAACCTCTAAATTTCATAATCTCCAAATTAATAGGATTATTTAAATGTCATCGTTATAATTGATATAACCCTTCATTCTAAAAACTATATAAAGGGGTCTTGTGGCTCATGAAAATCATCAACAAAGAGAACAATTCTCTCTTAGAAAACATTTCACTCTCTCTAGTGTTTTTGAGTTTTCTTTCCTTTCTCTTGAAGAAATTCTTGCTTTTTCAATTTGTTCTAATTTGATTCATATTACGTTATCAGCACGAGCTAGCTCTTCAAGATCAACTTCGAAGGCACAAGAGTTTAGAAAGAAAAGGTTTGAAGGTATACTTTGATTTATGTGATTAAATATTTGAGTAGTACATTTTGTTTGCACATGTTTAATTATTTATATATAATATTATTTATTATTAATTATATGTAATTATATTGACTAAGAAAATATGTTCTGTAGTTGCGTCTAGTACGATCTTCTACATTATAAATTGTACTATAAGTTTGGGTTGATAATAGGTAAGTCTTGTCCCGAGTAAAGCTAAACATTAAAAGGGAGATGGGTTATCTTGTCCTAAGAGGCCGATTATTCTAAGTAGACTATATCTCACTGCCCTTTCCTGGAGGTTGTCCTATCAATTCATACAAATAATACATTTTGATTATCAAGATGTGAACATATATGTAATTGGTATTATTTATTGTTAACTAATATATATATATATATATATAACATATCTATTTCATTAAAATAGATTAAAAATTTATTTGAAAAAAATAATTGTTTAAATAGGTCACATTCTAATATATTTTATATATCTTGTGAAGCAATATGTCAAACCTCACGAAGTTAGAATTTGTGGCACTTAATATTTTGGGCAAAAATTATTTATCGTGGATTTTAAATGCTGAAATTTATTTTGATGCGACCATCAAAAAGGGAAATAATGAGTCCCTGCAAAATCATGCCAAAGCAATGATTTTTCTTCGTCACCATCTCCACGAGGGATTGAAAATTGAGTACCTTACGATTAAAGATCCACTTGAATTGTGGACATGTTTAAAAGAAAGATATAACCATCAAAAGACAGTAATTCTTCCAAAGGCTCGTTATGACTGGATGCATCTTCGGTTACAAGACTTCAAAAGCGTGAGTGAGTATAACTCCACAGTATTTAGAATTAGCTCTCAATTATTATTGTGTGGAGAAAAAATCACTGATGATGATATGCTAGAAAAAACATTCTCCACTTTTCATGCCTCGAATGTGCTCCATCGAAAGAAAGGATTTAAAAAATATTCAGAGCTAATTTCTTGTCTTCTTGTGGCTGAACAAAATAATAAGCTTTTAATGAAAAATCATGAAGCTCGTCCAACTGTTTCTACTCCATTCCCTGAAGCGAATGCAGTGGCATCAAATAGTATTGGACATGGAAGAAGTTATGGTCGTGGTCGTAGACGTAATCCAGGTCGACATACATATCGTGGTGGTCATGGAAAATATTTTCATCATAAAAATAATATTAGCCACCAGAAGTGGAAAAATAATAAGAAGAAAGAAGAAAAAGAAAAAAAAGTTTCAAAGAATTCTGAGAATGTATGCTACAGATGTGGTATGAAAGGACATTGGTCACGTACCTGTCGTACGTCAAAACATCTTGTTGATTTTTATCAAGCATCATTAAAAGAAAAGGAAAAAAATATGGAGACAAATTTTATTTCCCAAAATGATGACATTGACCAAAGTCTTCTTAACATGACACATTTGGATGTAGCAGATTTTTTTGAAAACTCGGAAGGAAGATGTGACTGAATGAAGATGAATTTTTGAATGTTATTATTATTACTTTTGATTATGTGTATTACTTTTGTATGTTTGGTTTTTCAATGTGTGTTGTTTTTGTGTATTTACTTTGGTGTATTTTTCTCTCATTTATATATAAAATAAAATATTTCTTACAAATATTTACTTTATTTTATTAAAGAAAATATGGATGTTCATGATCAAACTTTAGCTGGAATCAAGATAAAAAATGAAGATATTTGTCTTGTAGACAGTGCTACGACACATACCATACTTACAAATAAAAA
>JAJIYU010005587.1:0-22040 GCA_030144865.1 Tinospora cordifolia
TTGATTGAGCATTCCTTGCGATTGCCTCCTCATCTTCTCAATCTTCCCCTCGATGAAGCTATCAAGGGAGAATTGGAGCATCTGTTCTTGGATAAGGTTTTTCATAAGCTTTCCATTTGAATACGATTTGAACAATTTGATCTGTTCCGTTTAAGATTAATGATCGAAATTTTGAATGAAGGTAATCCCAAATTTAGGGCTTTGTGTCTCTGTCTACGACCTGAGATCCATTGATGGGGGCTTCATCTTTCCTGGAGATGGTGCATCAACCTACACGGTATCAATTACGTCTCTCGCCTCTTTATCTCCCTTCTGTTCAATTGTAAAGGTCATTTTAATGCAATGATGATGCTTTTGTTCGAACACTTGTTGAGTTTCACGTTTCCTTGGCAGGTGGTTTTTAGGTTGATTATCTTTCGTCCATTTGTGGGAGAGGTTCTTTCTGGAAAAGTTGAAGCATCTGATAACCACGGTTTACAGTGTATGGTTTAAAACCCTGTTGTCTATGCGTATGATACAGTAAAGAAATGTCATTACATCGCTTGCTTTGTTAAGAAGATTACTTGCTTCATTTGATATTCTGAATATGAGATATTGATTGGTAGACTCAGTTAAACACAGTGACATGAGTCATTTGACTAAAAACATTTTTTCTTATTTTGAAACCAAATTTTAATGTGTTCCTCTAATCATATTTTTGCTAGAGATTTGTTGAATTTGTAATTAGGAGCACTGCTAACTGAAGCAAAATTTGGAATGCTTGATTTCCTTTTTCAAGTTGTTTGTCTTGTTAAATTTGTTTATATGATGTTTCATCTACTCAAGCATGAAGGTAATTCTAGGTCTATCTTCTAAGTGTTGTCGAATGAAGATAAAAAAAATATAGAAATAACTGTTCTTTAATTTGTCATAAAAGGTTTTAAAACTGAAGAAATTTGTGATGTGGTATTAAGAGTTGATATTATATATTGGGAAACAACCATTCAATTTTGGTGTAAAGTTATATGCATTGTTCTTTTAAAAGCTGATTGCACTAGGTATGTCCTTTTTATTATGAAATACATTCATATGTTCTCAGAAGTTCGGGCCTTTGCTTGATGGTTGCAATTCTCATTGTGACTTGGAGGTCACAGGTTCAAATTTCCATGTGGACATAAGCCTGCACTCTTTCTTCCTTCCACAAATGGTCGTTGCTGATGTGCTGAGTGTACCTTTCTTTTTATTTTTCTCTTTTTTTTATTTTTATTCTGTTGTGTACTCAGAATCTCAGATATGCTAAAGATGTGCCTAGTAAAATATATTCTTACCAGTTACCATGCAAAGTACATAAAATTATGAAAATCATATGATTTCATACTCCAATCATAGTAAGTATAATGACTACGTGATTTATCATTCAAGGTTCACTTGTAATTGATCTTATTCATCCCTGAACTGCAACTTCCAAGCATTTTTTGATGCAAATGGTTTCTGAGTTCATCATGAGGGCATTATTTAATTGTATTTGGTCCACCTCCATACATTTTCCTCCTATCAAAAGAATTTCTTTGCTTCCTCCACTGTCTAACATTGCTTATGTAATTTGCAGTATCTCTTGGGTTCTTCAAGGATATCTTTGTACCTGTCCATCTTCTGCCCAATCCATCCAAGTTGTATGAATTCTTCCCTGTGATAGTTTTAGGACTTATCTGATTTTTGCCGTAGGATTATATTTGATTTTGTGATGAGTAATCTTTGGCGATCCTAATTTTTACCTGCTCTTTTGGTGAGGATTTTAGTGAAGATGGAAGGTGGGTATGGATGTATGAAGGCAATGAACTTACTATAGAAATTGGAGAAGAGGTTTAATTTTTCACTTACAACTGAATAAATCTTGAGATGATATGATGCTTTGCACCTGTGGGAATCAAGTGCAAAAGCTAACCTTTCAATTTAACTGCAGGTTCGGTTCCGAATTCAGAGTATTAAGTATCCTCCAATTCCAATTGAAGTAGAGAAAGAAACAAAGCCATTTGCTCCAATGGTTATTACTGTAAGTTCTTTCACATTCTTTACACTACCTCTATGGGACTTTGTTCTTTGTATAATATGCACTGGTGATGAGGCCCTAATATTAGGGCTCAAAATTTTTTGAATGAACATTATAACCATGTATTATGCTAGATGGATACTTTTAAATTGTATGTGCTATCATGCCTTGAATTATTGATGAATCTAAATTATTAAGGCTCAAACTATATGTATAAATATTATAAGCCTAGATTAAGTTGTGAATGTTTGATCTATTTTTCCTGTCTTATTAAATCTATGGTGGTGCATGGTGTTTCCTGTCTTATTAAATCCATGGTGTTGTATGATGATCCATGCACCTTTGTAGTCAACCATAGACATAAAAATTGTATTAAGTTTATGTTTCCTACATTTTGGTATGCCTAAAGACTGCTAGAGATAACCATTGAAAACTATAGGCCACCATATTAAAATTGAGATCTTTGCTAATTTATTTCTTGTAGCTTCTAACAAGGGTTATTTTTTGTAGATAGTGCTACGAAAACAAGTGAAATTTACAATATGTTTACAACCAAAAAAAAAAAAAAAAAAAAACAAAATAGGATCATATTTGACATTAACAGTTATCATCATCAACATAATCTACCTCTTTTTAGATAATGACTTAGTGCATTAATTATGTTATTTTATACTACTTATATTTATTTGTTTTATTTCAAAGCATATCTTCCTTGCATATGCTCAGCCTCTTAAAGTTTGACTCCTCTCCCTCCTCTCCTCCATGGTATGAAAATTAGCCAAAATTTGGCGAAATTAGCCGAATTAATTAAGTAATTTGGACAATCGAAGCGAAGTTCACCAGTAATTATAAAATTACAAAATTTCTTCAAAATCTTTAAAAAAATCAGCGAAGTTCATCTAAAATCGAAGTTTCGACGATTTTTGCAGAAAAATGCATAAAAATTGTAAAAAAAAGGACATTTTAATGAAAGAATCTATATGGTGCACCGAAATTCTTCTATAAAATCATGGAGATTGTAAAAAAAATATCGCTCTATAAACGAAGGAGATTAATGGCAAAATATGTGCAACTAACAAGTGACTATCCAAGAGAAAGAAGAATGAGTTGTAGCTTGGAGGAAAGACGATAGAAAGAAGAAAGAGAAAATAAAAATAAGCCGAGAGCCTACAAGGAGAGGCTTTGAGAGAAGAACAAGAAACGAGAGTCGTCTATTATAATCGATAGAGAAGATCGAATACACTTGTGTTTGTAGCAACTAATAAACCAATGATCAATTGATCTAGGCTTCATATTAGCAAGGTCATTAGAATTTGACAACAAGTTTCACTTTTTTTCTTTTTTTTATAATAATTTTAAGTTAACAAGTGCAATGTGTATTAAACATTGTTAATATTAAAATACACATTAGAAAATATTATATGTATACTTTTATGTGTAAAATGTATTTATTTATATTTGTTTTCATCATTTTTAATAGAAATTGTGTTTTTTTTTTTTTACTTTTCTAAGTTTACAATTTTTTACAAAATTTCTTTTGAATTTCTTGAACTTTTTGAATTAATTATAATTTTCAAAGTTCGAAGTTTGAGGCGAAGTTGAATTTTCGTTCCTTGCTCTACTCTTTCTGTCATATGAGTTTTATCATGCACAACATGATAGAAGCATTTGTTCTTCTTTCTATTCACGACAATGCTTTCATTTTTGTCCATTAGTTGATTTCTTGTTTCTAACATTCAACTATTTGTACAGTAGCGATTCTTACAACTGCTTTAATGAACTTTCTCTTCTGTTTTGACTTTTTTTTTCCTTTCAATACGTGCTACTTAAAAATCACATCTTTTTGTATGTGTTGGATTTATTTATTAGCCTTCTATCTTGAGAGTCTTAACCCTTTGCCCCTTTTGATAATTGAATCAAAATATAGTGGAGAAAAACTCCCTAGTTGCCAATCTTTCCAAGATCCTTATCTCAAATGATGTTTCTTATTTTGTCCCATATACTAACAGATAATGTACTTTTATTGTGTTCTGTCTAGTAATCTAAGTTCATTTTGTTATTTGAAATCTATAATGGTAATGTAAACAGTAGAAACATATTTTTTGATACTTCATTCTAAGCGATGTTGTCAACGAGGCCTCATATGTATTTTGTTGTTTCTTGTTTGGCTCTATATACTAACAGATGAGATATGTATATATATAATTGTGTAGTTTGTCTTGTCTATGCTATCTTGTGCTCTAAGCTTGTTTTGTTACTTGATATTTATAGTATAATGTAAAGAGCAGAATAATGTCATGTGATGCTTTCTTCAAAGGAATGTAGCCAACTAACCACATTTTTAGTTAATATGATTACTGTAAATTTGTAGAGATATATCTGTGAAAATGCTTCTTCATGGTAGGTTCTCATCTGGCTTAAATAAAATTTTACACAATGTCTTTTTTATGAGCTCCATTAGAATGTGAAAAAATTGGAAAAAAAAAAAAAAAACATGTTGCAAATATGTCAAGGGTGGGATGTCCACTATTTCAAATTTGAATTTACTAGAAAACCTTGCATAAATATGGTTTTCACAGTTCAGTTTCACAATTGTGGTAAAACATACTTGCTAATTGGGTAACAGTACTAGTTTTTTGTGCAACTTTTTTTTTAAAATCTTTTTCTGAATTTAATACTATATCAATTATAACCATGAAGTTAGTTGAATGCTTTCGTTTATTAGACGTCGGTGTTACGCTGTCATTTTAATTAGAGCCATTCATACTATAGTCCCCTGTCTCCCATCAACTAGGAATTACTAGGCTGTGTTGGATCCTAGTGATTGTTTGTAGAAGAAATGTATCCTTTATGACTTTGTAGAGATCATCTCCGGACCTATGTGTTCCAATTCTAATATGCTTAGACAGGTTTAACTTAACCCTTAAGCCAACCAATATGGGTGCTTTGGTCAAACGGTACATTATTTAACTGTGGATAGAGTCACAACCTATGAAATCATCGCTTGCACCTCTTTCATAGAAATCTCTCCAATTAAGATAGACTTTGTGCATGTTGGTCATCCAAGCCAAATTAGCAAGGGTGTTCATGTTATCAGGAGTGAATGGTGACAAGTTGTAGTGTAGACTTGAATAAGATTAAGTTATCGTCCTCTAGTTTCAAATTACTATTAATATCCAATTCTACAATAATTTATGCTTTATCTAGCCTATCAAGCTAAAGTGAGATAAGATGGTAAAACGGTAGATACTATTGCTTCCTTCTCCACTTTGCAAATAATTTGGTTAAAGAGCATGAGAGGGTTTCTCATGTTCGTTTTTTTGAGGGGAGTACCAAATGTGGACGGCCATCATACTTATGGCAAGTTCTCATTAATTCTTGGGTGCGTTGTTCAAGGGTTTATATTTGGATGATTAGGTTGGTCATTGAGAGAGATTTTTGTTATGTATAATACATATTTTTTGTTTGTTGACATTTTGTTTTGATATTTCTCAATATCGATTAATACATTTTTTTTGTTTCTTCTCAAAATAGAAAATAATGGACTGTACTCAATAACCGAGAATAGATTTCAGTTAGTTGTAAATTAGAATTTATCCAATTCATTATGAATCTTCTGTCTTAAGTGTTAGATTGAAACCTATGAAAGCGATTTTGATAGTACACCTATCATTCAATATGTGTATGAAAGGAAAAAAAGATGTAGGAATTGAAAAATGAATTGGAGCCAAGTGTAAACATGGGAAATGCTTCTCTATCAGCTTTAGTTAGAGAGATTTTATTGCCTTGGAGAGTATAAATTGTGGTTGTAAGCCATGTTTTAGGCATCAAGAAATGTAGTTGTGAGGAGAGGTATAGCACTCTCGAATTCGTTGTTACTCTTGTATCAAGTTTTATTGGTTCTTGTAATAAGATATTCTTCCTTCTCTCTCCTAATCTTCCTAGATTGCTTTGATCCCCTATCAAATGGTATCAGAGCACGATCCTCATGGCTCCTCTGAAGGTCGATAATCATAGAGATATGATGGGGAAGGATATCAAATAGCTAAAGGTTGGACTCCAAAGATTGCCAAAGATCAAGAGGGCTATGGGATAACTTTTGCAAGGTTTCACCCAAATCTTCCAATCATTGGAAGTGATCCATGGCGATTCCCTTTGCAACCACTTAGAAATTTCCATATCAATCAAGAATTGCTCAATTTTGTTCTCTCGTGATCTCATCTCCTTTATATCTGGATGAACGCACGTGAGATGCATGGAAGCAAACGATTTGAGATGGCAGATCAAATTGGAAGAGCTTCCACAATGCGGGTGAATCTTCTCAACTTGCTAGGGGATTGGAGACTCTCGTTGGCCGCCAAATAAAATGCCGATGCTCAATGGCGAGATCTTGGAAGGTTGTGCTTTCCGTGACGTGTATTTCTTCTTGTTGATCAATTCATGGTAGGGTTGAAGTTAATTCATGAGCTTGGACAATGATGATCTATCATTGTTTAGTCGGTTGGAAGTGCGAGGATCCTCTGTCTCTTAAGATTGGTTCAATACACAACTACTCTGATTTTGGGCGACAACAGAGGGAAATTTGTGCCTAAAACTCGTGAACAAGCAAAGAAGAAGAAGAAGAAAATAAAAGAATTGGAACTATGTGAAAGAAAATGGAAAGATAGTGCAATGGACTATTTTGGTGATGCGGCTATCGTCATAGACTCTCTTGGTGATACAAAGTTCCCTACAGAGGTGGTTGGAGTTCCTATCACATTAAGTGGAGATCTTAGAAACCAGTTTGTTGAATCTAATGCTGGTTTCGACACCATCTACAAGGTCAATTCCTAGCTCATCAGCAAAGATTGCCCAATTTTGGAGTTGTTGTTGGGCATTTAGATCTGAATTGATTTTTCTTGGATATTCATTTATATTCTTCATTGAATTCTCCAATCTATTCACTCTTGACTTGATTTGCTCTTGTTTTGCTTTGGATACATAGTTACTGAATATCTCTTCTAAGGACTAATTCTGATCCACTTAATTGGAGGAAAGCGCTTGAAATTGCAACCCATTCTATATGTTTTCCATATTAGACTCACTCATGATGCACACTATGTTCATATCATCATTCAAAAAAATTTTGTGAAGAGGGTTTTCTTTCTTTTTGTACATGGGTTTGTGATTGAGATTGCATCTAGTGCTAATTATCCTCATTGGGATTGCCTCCATAGCTTTGAATTGCTAGGTGATATTGGTTTAGTAGCGTCCTATTACTCCGATAATCTTATAACCCCTTAATTTTCTTATTGATGTTGCTTTATTCTTGTATCAATTCCCCAATAGCTCATATTTGTGACTCTCATTGTCCCCACCATAGATCTCATAGCTTTACTTTCTAACATCTGGTGTTTAAGTTGGGATAATGATGCCATGAGTTCCTTCTTAGATTGACTTGCACATCATTTTCTTGACCTTTGGTTCAATTATAATTGTATGCTTTTTTTTTTTTTGGGCTAAACAATGTATGCACTTAAAACCAAAAAAAAAAGAAAAAAAGCAATTAGTAAAGAAAACTAACAAAATAAATGCTTAAACTAAGATCAAAATTACTTCAAATTTATGTCATTCCCCAACAATGGTGCCAAGAGCTTGTTCGTGCTTCCGCAAGTGTTCAGTTACAAGTTATAGTATAGATTTAAATAAGATTTTGGTTATCATCATATGAGAATAGTGATTTTACATGTAATGCATAATTCAATAATAATTTATGATTTATCTAAGGCATAGTTTAAAAATTCGACAAATTTTAGCGAAATTAGCCAAAGTAATTCGATAATTTGAATAATTGAATTTAAACGATTGAAGCAAAATTTACATATGACTATAAAATTACAAGATTTTGTCAAAATCTTAAAAAATAATCGGCAAAGTTCACCTAAAATTGAAGTTTCAATGTTTTTTGCTCAAAAATGCAAAATCGTAAAAAAATTACATTTTTCTACGAGGAATCTCTATGATGTGTAAAGATTCTTGTGTATAATTATAGAAACTGGAAAAGAAAATTTCTCTGTAAATAAAATAGATTGAAGGTGAGATATATGCAATTGGTGAGTGACTATTCAAGAGAAAGAACAAGTTGTAGCCTGGAGGAGAGATAATGGAGAGAAGAAAGAGAAGATAAAATTAAGTTGAGAGCCTAGGAAGAGAAGCATTGAGAGAAGAAAGAGAAAAGAGGGTCGTTTACTATGGTTGGTAGGGAAGGTTGAAGTTACTTGTGCTTGTAATGACTAGCAAGCCAACAACCACTTGAGCCAGGGTTTATGTTTGCACAACCATTAGGATTTGATGATAGGTTTCTTTTTCTTGCTTTTTTCATACCATTTGACTTAAAATGATAATGTGCATTAAACATTATTAACAATCAAATACATGTTCAAAACAATTATAAGTGTACTTGTATGGATAAAATGTTGCTGTTTATATTTGTTTTTATCATTTTTTAATAGATTTTGTGCATATTTTAACATTCACATAGAATTTCTTTTGAACTTCTTTAAGTTGACGAATTTTTATAGAAATTCTTTCAAATTTCTTGAACTCTTCAAATTTAATTTTGATTTTCAAAGGTCGAAGTTTGCAACGAAGTCAAATTTTCATTCCTTGAGCAAGGGTAGCAAAATAAAATAACACAATAAGTAACAATAACAAAAATAAATAACAAAGTAAATAAATCAATAATATATCCCTAGAGAATTGATTTTACTACGTTTAAATCATATAGATTATTTCACTAAATCAACTTCTTAGTTTAGAATTAATCTTAGTGTTAACAATCGTCTCTATTAAGTATTAGATTGAAACTTGTGAAAAAGATTTGATTTTGATAACCATAAAGATACAATCTAGCTGCAGTGCATTCAATGGATATATCACAGATTTCACTATATGCCATAAGTATGTGGATTCTTTGGTTATATCATGTTATGACTTCTATTTTCTAATCAAGAGAATATTTTGTCAAGTGTCACCTAGATTTAGGTTTATTCAATCTGTAATCAAGATATTGAAATCAATATGTGATAAAGCTCATTTAAAAAAAAAAAATAAAAAAAAATAAAGGAATGTCATTTATTATAAAAATAAATAAAATAAATTCATTTAAAAAAGCTAAGATCCATCTCGTCTGTAGATATAATAGTTAGCTAATGGTCGAGAAGAAAAGTAAATAAAACACGATCGGAAAATAAAAAAGTCCAAGTTCTTCGGTGATAAAATGTAGATGCTCTCCTGGTTCCTCGTTTCTTTTCCAAACCAATATCCAAAACCTCAATTGATAATATGAGTGGAATGTGCTTTTCTTCTCTTAAACTTAACCCTAATGTTTGCTTTACACAATGTAGGAGAAGATTACACAAACCCCTTGTAATACTCCAAAAAAGGTTGATATGATATAAAATAAATAAATATATAATCTTCAATGCCACAACTTGGCACCACGTGCTCTCTTTCTTGCACAACTTGGTGCCACAATGCCCTAATGACCACTCTCATCTTTAGTTTCTTTTTCTTTTTCTTGTCTTTTGGCTTTTTTTTTTCTCGGACAAGAAACTAAACTTTATTTCTTAGAAAGTGTGAAACAATACTCCCCTATAGAGTAACCTAGGGAAAGCGAGATAGATGACCTGTCCCATACACCAACTTGATCAATCTCTTTATCATATAAAATGTGGTAATTACACTCCTTCCAAGTAGCTCAAATCATTAGAATGACAACCACTCAATTACTCCTTTAGATGTGTGGGAGAACTCTTGGTATCTATAAAACTCATCCAAGAAATAAGTAGTAGGGAATCCTCCCCATCCAAGCATGGTTTGCCTTCTGTGCCAAACCCCTTTTGAGGAAACTCAATCAAAAAATAAGTGGTTACAAGACTTTCTGCTATCTCTACACATGCAACACAATTAGGTGACAAGGCCCAATTCTTTAGTCTCCTTTCTAAGATGATGTAAGTTTCCCATGGGCAATGGTTCATGCTAAAAATATGGCTTTTGACATAACATGTGTGTTTGAATAGAATTGAGTGGGAAAAAGGAAGGCTCCTTGTTGGACTTTTTGAGCTTCATTTACGTCATCATTCTCCTTACTATGTGGTCTTTGTCCATATAAAAATAAAGCAAACATTTGTTATTAACACATTCATTTAATAAAAAACTTAAATTACAATAATTACCAAAACTAAGCTAAAAATCTTTAAAATTTCAGAAAATCAACTAAAATGACAAACTCATGTATCCTAACATGCAAAATAAATGCAATAATGGTCCTAAAATGCCTATATATTACCAAATTCAATATCATCCCTTTTGAGCTATCCACCCTTGAGATAATCTTTAGCACTTTTATTATCCTTTTTTATTAAGATTTTCATTAAGTTGGTAACTGTTTTAAAAAAGATGCATTCCTCATTGAATAGCATAGTCAAGTCCCTAATCATCTCTTGAACCCCCTTTAGTTCATGTAAATAAGAACACTTCTTGTAACAATGCAAAAAATTGCTCCTAGAAACACTATTAAAATTGGGCACTTACAAGGGTCCCTTTGGTTATATGTAAGGAAATGATTTTTCCAATTTATATTTTCACGAGAACAATATGAGAGAAGATATATTCAGAAAATTTGGATATTGTGAAGCTTGATTGCCATCAGTGTTATTAGCTGAAGAGATTTAAATAAAAGAGGACAGTTGATCTATTTTCCTTGAGAGAAGTTGTGATCAAGCACACAAATAAAATAAAATTTTCCAGGAAACTGTACACTTTTTGCAAAATTTGTTTAATTAGAACAAACAACCTTTTGCTTAATTTTTCCATTTGGTCAAATGATTGAAGACTTTTGCTGCACTAGGTTCTTTGACCTGCATGTGTTAACCAATTAATTACCTTGAATTCCGCAGAGAGATTCTCAATTTTTGTTCCCTTGCCATTGCTGGAAGACCATTGTTAAGTCCTTCTCTCTGCCCTTGCTACTTCAACCTATCTTTTCAATGCACCACCATAAGTTTGATCTGCAGCTCTACCATTATTTTCTTTAATGTCTTCAAAGCAGAAACCATGTTTTGCACATTAAACCATCAAACTTCTATTTCCCTAAACCTGTTCTTTCCATTTGCTTCAACTAAGAAACACTCTGAAAATCTCGCATGATTGTCAGCAACCTTTTGACAACCTCTAGTGAAAGATATTTGCTACCCAACAATCTGTGAACATGATATTAATTAATACTGAGTTTTTTTTATCAGTTTATAATTTAACATTTATTACAGAATATGGTTTAATGTATGCAAGTCACTTTATGAATTGTCCAAGGACCTATAAATAATTAAATAATTCTTTAGAGACCTATAAATATATATTTTTAATATTTGTTACCTAGGCTAGGTCTATTCTTCTAGGCAACAAGCTCACCTTGACTTGAAAGTTGTCTAAAGATCACCTTTGTGCCTTGGAAGCACTATGATGATTCTTCTCATTTGGTGCATGTGTACAATCTTCAAGGTTGTTTTGAATTAGTCGTATGCAGTTATATTCTAGCTGAGATCTGTGCTTCTCTGTGTCACTTGGAAACACTATGATGATTCTTGTCATTTGTAAGAGCATTTGCAATCTTCAATGTTACTTTGAATTAGTTGTATTCAGATATATTCTAGCTGAGATCTGTACTTCTCTGTGTATTTTTTTTTTCTTTAATACATGAATGCAGTAATATTAAAGTTAAGATCTGCATTCTTTTCTTAAATTCCCTAATGTTAAATAAAAAGTTTTTTGTGGATGAGAGGATAAAAGAATTGTTTTCACCATTTTATTTTAGTGATTCAAGTAGTTTACAGATAATGTAGCAGTAGACATACACATGGAAATTTTAGGATACCTTTCGATAAAATTTGCAAGACAAAAAAAAACCTTACTTGTGGAGGTAGAGAAACTGAAGGATGTTTACTTTGAGGGTGTTGAGTCAGATTTTTTCTTCTGTTTTTGATGGTTCAAGGATGATGGCATGTAAATGGCTGTCTTGTCTTGTTCTAACTTGGCTAAGGTTTCTCTTTTGGGGATTTTTTTTTTTTTTTAAAGAAATTGGAGAAGTTTTTATGATCCTTCACATATAAAACACGTCTTTGTTATCACACTTGTTTCATTATTTTGTTCCACATAAACTTGTTCTTTTAAGTTTTTAGTGGTCCAGGTAGAGACTTTTTAGATGGAGAAGTCAGATTGATATAGGAATTGTGAGTAGTATCTCAGAATATTAATACCAGACAAGATTTGCTATTATGTTTCTTTTTTAATAGGACATTGGCCTGGTTCCTAAAATCTGTTGCAGAACCCATGATTTAAGTCCAAGCAAAATTCCTAAACATACACTTCGAATTCGTCCAATTGACTTCTTTCTCTTGCACATTGTGAATTCTTTCATTTATAAGTAAATGTAGATTTGTCATAGTCTTTTGTTGTTGTTGTTGTCATTTTACATGGGCGGATAGGAATACAATGAATGTATTGTTTCATATGAAATGCATTTCATAAGGGTATTACATGTACCGTATTTGTTGTTTTATAGCCATTCTGGAAGTCTTAGAATTGCATCGTTTTAATGCACGGGCCAAAACTACTAGTTATTCTTTGATCAATTGGTAACTGAGGGCCCCCATTTGGGAGACCTTCAAGGATTTTTTTTTATTTTTTATTTTTTATTTTAAAGTTGCTCACATAGTGTTGTATGCATAAATTAAGACTTAGGCCCCTATTTGTGAGAGCTTTTACAAAAATGAAAAGCACACTCATGCTTCTAGTTAAATTGCAATGGAGAAAATTAGTTTTATGCTTTTAGAAGTTGGGAGAGATCAACTTTTATCATAAACCACTTATTTTTTTCTTTTCTTTTCTTTTTTTTTTTTTTTTTTTTTTTGAGAGGAGCTTATGTGAAAAGCATTTTTTTAAAGTTCCCTCAAACTGCACTTAATAGTAAGAAACACTATAATGCACTAATTGAACAGCAAAAGCCCTAATTTGTAATAATAGTTGAATGTTGTGCAACTAGGCATTCGATAGTTTTCATTACAATTCATTTCGCAAAATTTGTAATTGCACTTGTTTTTCATATGATAATTCAAATGGATATAATTTTCACCTATTGCCCTGAATTGTTTTAGCTTGAATGATTGTAATGAAAGCCTTTTATGAATTTGAGAGTAATTAAAGTTCTTCAAAAAAAAAAAAAAAAGATTAAAAGAAAACTTGCAACAAACAAAAGAATTGACTGATAGAGAATTTGCTACTAACTGATGTTAGAATATGAGTGTGCACGGAGTGACTTTATAGAATTTGTTTAAGACTATACGTTACTAACTCATGTGTGCGAATTTTGGCAGGCATCGATTGACCATGATGGTTTGGGCCCCATTGCGTGGTGGGTGTAGATAAGGGTCTTTCAAATCTCCAGACGCCACATGTTATTTCAACAGGGATATTAGATTAGCCATATTCATATATATATATATATAGCAATTACCATACATAGAGCAATTTGTTGATTAGCATTATCCAAATTTAGGTAATTTTGAAGTTTTTTTTATTATATTTTTGTTTTTTGAGGAAAAAAAAAAAAAAAAAGAAGAGAAAAAATTAAGCCTTTGTGTCATCTTCATGACGTGATCTTGGTGCTCTATTGTATCATTGAAAATATAGGGTCTCCATAAGTTTTCAAACCTCATCCACCTTAAAAGATGCATGGTACTTCTGGGTACGAAAACTAGAATGTCAAGGTTATCTACAATGGTTTATTGCATCATTGTTACATCAGTTTTTCATTATGTTCATCATCTATTATACTTTTTCTACGTTTTTTGGATATTGTAGATTATATTTTTCAAAGTATTGTAGATGGGATTTACAATCACATCAAATCCTCTATTTTTATTTTTAAAAGGTATATTTTAGAAATAAATAAATTTATTTTTAATTAATGATTTCTTATTTTTAGTGAATTTTTTAAATATTTATTTTACATAATTAATTGTAGAAAAATAAAAAAAATAGTTTTATTTTTAAATACACTCAAAAATATTAAACAAAATTTTTTAATAAATGTAATTAATTTAGCTCTATAACAGTAATTAAATATTGGATAAAGTAAAAAATAAAATGTTTTTGGAATGTACTCGGCAAATTAATACTGTAATAATGAAGTATGAACGTGATAAGAAGGAAATATGAGATTGGAAAAATAAAAGTGCATGAAATTAAGGAGTTAATAGAATTGTAAAGAATGAATTAGTATCTAATAATGGATAATTAATTATAATAAATATAAAAATGTGAAGATTTTGTAAAAAGTAGAAATTAAAAGAAGGTAAAAAAAAAAGGGACGAAAATGGTTAAAAAGAAAAAAGTAGAATTGTTAAAACTGAAAATTCTCATATTAAAAAAAAAAAAAAATTGCTACATCATCACGATGATGTGGTGTGATACCTCGGTTGCAGGGAAATGGGGTATGATGGTGGGTGTATTACACTTGCCATGATACCCCATGGATCTTTCGTAATCAGGTTGTTAGCTTAGCATGTGGATTGTTCTCTTGTTAATTAAATTCCATAAATCTACAAAAACTGATAAGGTTAATTAATGATGAATCCCCTGAAATCTAGTTTAGATGATCTATTGGTGATTTAGAGATTGAACATAAGGCGAAGTTGACCGAGATTCCTTTTCCTTTTGTACTCAGCCTTTTATTTATTTATTTATTTGTTCTTTGTTAAACTAGCCGAAGGAATTAGATTATTTAACGCATGTTTTTGCTTTGTCCGCGGTTGTCAAATTCTATTTCTTTCTTTATTATTTTATTTCTATAATAGCCAATACTTTTTACAAATTCGTCCTTTGTTATCTTACCCCGTCTCCTTTAACCCCGCCACCACCCCACCAACCACCACCCATCTCTTCCTCTAAAAAGAAAAAAAAAAGAGGAGCGGCAACTTATAACATATTTTTCTTCTCGGAGGTTGCGAAGGAAGTTAAGTATCTGTACGCATATAAATTAATAAACGACGACCAACAGAGCATGTGCAACTCTTTATCCATCGTGGTAATTAATAGGAGACATTGGATCTACAGCCCAACGAATACTTTACAGTTGTTATAGGATTCATACAATGAAGCAGCGGCATTTATGTAATTGTAATATCAGCTTTAGTACTAGGTCAACTGTTTTGAGAACCAACTAGATGCGCGAGTACTTGCATTTTATATATATATTATTGACAAGTTGCATGGCGCTGCAACACTACTTCCAACCAAATACACACTCCTCTACCACATGATTCGGCAACATATGATATCAAACAAAATCCAATACGTTCCTCCCATTACTAATCCAAAAGTTTAGTATTCAAGACCTCATGACACTTTTAACATTTCAATAACAATGGAGTTGCACCCCTAAATACATTCAAGAGAGAGGTAGAAGCCTACAATAGCCATAAAGTTCTTTAGATCAAAAGGAGTACAAGTCAATGCGATTCATTCAGAAACAAATATATATATATATATATATATATATATATTTGTCTAAAACTACAATCCGTGGTGTACAACAGCAAAGCAAATTCCCAGGGATTCTTTTTTCTCCATCATCCCCTTCTTTTATTACTTTGAAAAACTCATCTCTCAAGGTTATAGCAAGAAAATGGGCTTTCAGAAGGAGAAGAGAAAAGGTAGGGCTGAGGGGAATCAAATTTACAAGAAAGAAGCCTCTAATAAAATGATGGCTATAGAATGAATGAATATAGAAATCCGTGACTCCTGAAAAAAAAAATGTTATAAACGATATGGGAGAAAGATTAATCTAATCTACCTACACCACCCCAATCAACTGATATTACTTACATAAGAATTATTCGTGAATGTTGCACTGCTGCATGTAAGGGTGATCATATTTGACGTGTCGATTCCAGTACCTCTTATACTCACCAATTCCTATCTCCAGCCATGGCTTCAGATTTCCATCATAGTGAATCACAGCTGCCCTCTCAATGTCCAAACGCCCAACACCAGATTCATAGCCAAGACCAAGGACATGCCATCTACGGTCAAGAACCTTAGTTTGATTGTAGAATACAAGCCAACCCAAAGGCAAGGTCCCACTTTTCCATAGTTTCTGCTGCTCTCCCTGCAATAAGTCCCGACCCCCACGTGGTGGTGACAAAACCAGCAATTAGTATCTCCACACTAAATGTTTAACCATTATCAAATGAGCCATAAGAACATAATAGGAACTTTTTTTTAAACTATCAGTTTTAACCATGCATCCACATTATATCTATGTAATAGGACATAGATATCCATATTAGCATAGAAAGATGCAATATGCCATTATTCTAACGGGGTGAAACTGCAAAGATATCCTCCACATCAAAGACTGAAAAATGCATATAAAAGGAAAAGGTTCTGGGAGAAAGAAGAAAAATATAGAAAAACATCAACATCAGCCATTATCGATAGATGAAGAAAAATATAGAAAAACATCAACATCAGCCATTATCGATAGATGACTATCTTCCAAATGGTTAAAATGACCTCCAAAATGATAAAGTAGCAAGGTTTATTCTCATATTCCACAACAAACAAGATATCAATTTTTAAGATAACACCAAAAAGTAAAATAAATAGCTCCACCACTCATTCAAGATAAATTAACTCCTCAAAGATCAATAATCACATTACTTCAAAAGAAAGCATACGTACATCTAATAGGTGAAGAATAATACAGAGACAAGCATTTCTTACCAATTCCAAGTACTTATGGTATACTGCTGTAAGATTTTGTTGCCTCCACTCTTGCAGATCAAATACATTCATCCCAAAAGCCCATGTGCAAGCCTTGGCATCAAAATTCCTGCTAATAGATGGCTCTGAAAAGTTGATAAGCTTATCTATCTGACGGAAAGACAAGTTACCTTCACAATTCTCCACAGCTCCATTTACTTTTCCCTTCATATCTAGTTTCCACAATGCCCTGAGATCCTTCTGCACTACCACGTCATGATCAAGAAGCACAATTCTTTTCAGGTAAGGAAAGATCTCTGGAAGATAGAAACGGAGGTGGTTCAGAACAGAAGTGAATCTAGAAGTCCCAGTGTCATGCTGTTTCAGTGTTGAAGCATACTTGGAGCCAAGCCATTCAAAATCATCAATTTTCTTGATCTCAATTGTGGCTTCACCAGGATGATTCAACAAGAACCACATTTTCATGGCAGGGAAGTTAAGAGCATCAGTCACCACATGCATTACAACTTTCTCTGGCTCCTGCAAATGGGGTAAAAAGGAATTGAATTCTCTGTTCACTGAAAAAACAAATTGATAATTCTAATGTGCACTACACTCTAAAACCAAAAAGCATGGCACGAATGCCAGTAATGCTTTTGCCATGAAAGTATCAAGCTCTAATGCATCTAAAACAGATCAACCAGTGAATGGCAAAAAGTGAATATTCATGATTATCTTTTCTACATGCCCATTTCTTGATCTTTCTTTCTTTTCTTTTTTTTTTTTTTTTTTTTTTTTCTAATTCCCAAATAAATGAAGAGCAAAGAAGTTTCATAAAGAAGAAAGCTTTATTACCACAGAAGCAGATACAATAGACTTAACAACCACTGCACATGCAAGAATATTGTCAGAGAAAACAGCATAGTGATAAAGACGCGGATCATTGAAATTGTGTTGCTTAGGAAGATCCCGCTTTTCAGGCTGCAGCTCAAAGTAATCTGTTGTAAGCCGCATGGAGAGGCAGTGTAAACCTTTTGATGTTGTCCTTGAAGCTAGATGGATGAGATAAGCAGCCTGATTTTTCTGTGTACGGACTTGTTCTTCAGTGTTATGTGCCATTGAACGAAGTTTTGTTGCCATGGCAGCACAATCAGGGTAAACATTTCCTGCTTTGGAAAGCGTAGCCTCCATGGATTTCATCCTCTGTGAAGCACTGCAGATTTTTCTAGTCCATGTCAGAGGAAATATTTTTCAGGATTTATTGACTAATTGATCTTAAAGTTTTTGTGAATCGAATTGAACATTATATCATAAACCTCAATCTTTCCGTCTACTAATCCAAATTAGAATATGGAAGATTACAAACCAAATAAATTTTTTTTTTTTAATTCACCTTCTAGGCAAATCTGAATCCTTGGTGGCTTCACCTAGTGCTCGTTCCACATCTTTGATGCGCAATTTCAGCTCTTTCACTAGATGGGAGTTGCTATTTGGAGGAGTGAAACTCAAGTATGCCCTGGCCCTAATTACTTGATCTCTCATTTCTCTTACCTTTTCATCAGCAGCTACTCTTCGAGGCTGGCGCTGAGAATGGCCATTAGCGTCCACTTTGACCGCTGTTTGGTTGAATTGCCCCTGCTTCCAAGCCAGAATATTATATTAGTCCCCCCAGTTTAATTGAAATTTCTATGAACTTTACAAAAGCTTCATATGAAAATGGAGGCAATGCCAAGTACTTCGTACAACTCCAGTCAAAATTAAAGCACATGAATATAAAAGATTAAATGCATTTTGCTTTTCTTTTACTCAAAATTCAAAACTGTTTTAGACATAGCTCACAACATACAAAACATTGAGCTCTGGTTTTATACTTATTGAACCTTGTGCATCGAGACTTTCTCCTTTCAGAGCAAGATACAAGGAAAGAAATGTTGATCTATCGAGGCTGCGGACAGAGTGTACAGGAGCTTGTGAAAGGAGTGACAATCAAACATCTACCTCAACATTCACTTTCTGGAGTCCAAATTATACAGAAACTGAACGGGGTTGCTTTCTCTTTCATACACAGATGGGATACACACACACGTGCAGGAGAGATTTTACACTATCTAGCATGCTTTATTATTGCACTCGTAGAAAATTAATGGAAGGAATGACTAGTTTTCCAGAGAAAGAGAATTAAATTAATCACTCGCTCGCTTGACTAACTTTTACTTAAAATGGGGGAAGGGGACATGGAGTCTCAAAGGAGAATAGTTCTAAATGTTGTTTCATTGCTGTAACTGTAATACTGTTATAGGTGAAATGGAATTCTGTTAAGGACATCAAGCAATGGAGGGATTATGTGAGATTATCATATGGAATAATGAACATTAAGAAGAATAAAGAATGAAACTTAGACAAGCATTAAATAAATTACAACAATCAATGTCAAATTCAACAACACCAATAAAGTGTATCAGAGGCCCAATTAGCCAGTTATAACAAAGTTAATTGTTCACTATAAGCTAAAGAAATGCCGTTATCAGTGTGGATCTAAAACCTATCACTAAGATTAATTTTGGCAATAATTTAATCTTTTCAGCCAAAAACAAAGTCCTCAACACAGAATCTGGCATATGCATTTGATATGCAAGCAGCATCCTTTACAAGACTGCATATGATTCTCTTTTGAGTCTAAGAGATCAATACCTTTCTTCCGGGAGAGACTGAAGCAATATTCTGATTAATTGGCTCTCTTTTTTGTTTCCCGTCATCACTATTATTTCCTGAAACTTGAAGGACCAACCACAAGATTATTAAAGCGATTTCAACAAAATCAATAACAAATCTCAAAGAGGAAGAGCCAAAACACCAACCATTGCTGTCTACTAACTTGGTAATTCCGGTGCGATGACTGCTGACTAAAGAACTAGGTTTTTCATCTTTGTACAGAATTTGTGCTGGCTCCTTCAAGCCCACTACTTCCTACACCGAAAAAAAAAAAAAAAAAAAAGCATAAGAAAAAATGGTAAGTTCTCAAACACATAACAGAACATCATCGTACAGATAAAACAAACAAACCTGCTCAATCGCGCTCAACTTGAAATTGTTGGATTTCTGTTATCGATTTGCAAAACCAAGTTCCCAAGATCACTCCCCAAGAAAACCACAAGATAAAAGAAACGGAGAAAAAGGCAAAATAACGAAGAGCAAAATAAGTTGTAAAAGTGGAAAATACGTACAATGGTAGAAATTTCCTGAACAAATTCCCTGTGCTCTGTCACGAGAAATGATTCATCAATAAACCAATGAAATCTTATATTGAAAATCGAACAAAAATAACCATAGAAATCAAGAGAATCGAAGAAACACATTGATCAACCAAAATAATAATAATAACAATGGATAAGAGATGATAAACGATTACCAATGGAAGAAGTTATGTTGGATAATCTGTTTGTCACTAGAACAATTGGAGCTAAAACAGAAATGGAGAGCAAGGAGAGGATGAAGATCCTCTGACATCTAAGAGCTTGCTTCATCAAGAATCACACTACCGAAAAATCTATCCAATTCTTCTTCTCCTCCTTAGAAGGTAAAGCATTTCAGAACTAGGGTTGTTCTTTCTTCTCCATCAAGAGACAAAAAGCGCTAGAGAGAGAAGATTTCTGATTCCTGCGTTTCCTTGTGTTATGCGTGTGAACGGGGCTTGGATGTACATCATCCATCATACATGGCCGTGTTGTGGTTTTTTTTTTTTTTAAATGTCTTATATTCCTATAAAATGAAATCACATCATATCATATGTGCTCTCCCGCTTGGGAGTTCACGACGCGATAAGACTTCTCTCTCTCTCTCTGTCTCTCTCTTTTAAATTATTTTTTTTATTTTCTCCCTCACTCTATCTCTCTCTATATATATACGAGATTAGGACTGACAGCGCACAACCTAAGAAAGATGATGAAATGCATATGTGGAATTGACGGTGATATATGAATACAAGAAGGAAGATTTTTATTTTTTAATATAATTATTATATTTTTATATATGTACATCAATTTAATTAAAAAGTAAATATAATTTCGCTTTTAATATAATGAGAATTATTATATTTTTAGAAATTAATTACCAATTTAATTATTTTTTAATATCCAAAAAATTATTGATAAGAGCCCTTGGAGTAAAACTTTTAGAAATTAGAAAAACCTTAAAAGCTTAAAAATGTAAATTTAAAAAATAATAATAATCAGTTAAGTACAAAATTATGTATTTAACCCTATTAAATTTTAAAAATAAAAAAATAAGAAGGTTTTTTAAAGCGTGTTGAGTTTTTTAAGTTTTTAAGGTTTGTTGAGGCCTCCTATTATTCTTATTTTCAAAAAGTTATGTGATAACTTAGTTGAAACCTTTTCTTTTCAATTTTTAAAACTACCCTCAACTACTCATCTTCTTTTTGAAAATTTCAGTTTAAAAAAGAAGATTAAGAACATGATTCTGTAAGAAGAATTTTCGGCCTTGCCTAAAAATTTATATAGAGAGCGTTGAAGGTAATTTCAAGTTTATAAAAAAAAAAAAAACAACTGAGTCACTGGTAAAATCTCTTTTGTTGCTAAGAATATATATTTATGAGGACATTCACGTGCTACAACTTGCTCCCTTTCTACTTCATGAATAAGTTTCAAAAAGAAAAAACAGAGAGGACACGTGGTCGTGTCTTGTTAATTATGATAAAAATTATTACATGTAAGAAAGCATTTCTCTGTCATTTTAAATAAGTAGCGAAATTCATCTAGAATACAGTATATCTGGCTTATAGTTAAAAAAGTGATAATTTTTTAACACTAATGTTCTCTAAATACAAGATTAATATTTTTATAATTTTATTTAACAAAATACTTGTTTTTTTTTTTAATTTCTCAATTTTTTAATAGACAAGAAAGGTTTCTGTCTAAAAAATAGAAATAAAGGAGAAAGGTAAGTTATTATTCCTTCTTCTAAGTTCTAACAAAGTAGACTCTTATGTCATCTTCAACACACGTCAAATGTGGCATAGCCTCGAGATTTGGCGTCGGTTAGCATCTCTACCGTAAATCATCAACCGCCACCTTTTCCCCTCCAGTGACAGCGAGATCCTCTAACTCTCTAAGTCAAAGAAGGCGTTGAGCTTTTATTTACCCTTTTTCTGGTTATTTTTCTTTGATCTTGTTTCTTTTCTGAAAAAAAAAAA
>JAJIYU010005588.1:0-22141 GCA_030144865.1 Tinospora cordifolia
ATTATTTAAACCAAACACTGAACATGCAAACACTTATCATCCATTAGGCGTTTCAAACATTTAGTTATCAACAGTTGTCAATTAGACCGAAAGGGGTTAACCTCTGTGTTCGAGATCTTGGGAGAGAGATCAATTCGGAAACTTAAACCCTTCTTTGGGATCATTTCTGAAACCTAGTTCATTCAGGTGTCAATCATGACAACCAGTTCTAATTCTACATGGACCACACACGAAGACATTCGTCCCCGCGCCAGTACGTGGTTAAAATCTTTATTAATCTTCTTTTTTGTGAACAGAGCATAATAAAATAAATATTTCATCAATAATTAAACAATACATCAGCATGACATCATAAATCAATATTTTCATCAAATAAAAACAATGACTGTCGATTTCTGATGTAGAAGATCGTACAAGACGCAATTACAGAACATACTTTCTCAGTCATAAATAAATTAAAAATAAAGGTAAATCTTTCACACATCATTAAATCAATAACCATGCATAATTCTAAATATTCAAACAATGCAAACATCACATATTCAGCATTAAAATTCAAATAATACTAGAGAGTAGAGTAATCACTTCCACCTCAATAATATTTCTCTGAATCCTTGCAGTATTATCTCAACTTGTTTTGAGGCTTTAACCAACAGTCTTCAGGATCTACGTTTCGAAAATGTGATTTAATTGATGTTCATGAACAGTACTGTATGAACAGTACCGTATATATGAACAGTGCCAAATAGTAACAGTGAACAATACCGTATATATGAACAGTAAACTACGTATGTGTACTGAAATGAACAACGACATCTCCCAACTTACATAAAGACTAGAGTAGAGTAATTATACCTGTTTTGATCAGAAACAGCCTCCAATTGCTTCAAAAGAGGCACCCAACAGTAGATCTTCACTACTATTATGCAAAAACTGGGGTTTTTCCCTTCCTACTACTATATTTGCTGTCTAAAACAGCTAAAGAACAAGAGAAGGGAAGAGAGTAAGCAAGAAAATTTTTTCTTTCTTGCTGGAAAGAATTTTCAGAATGAGGGGAGGGGAGGTTTATATAGATTTTTTTGGTATAAAAAGACGAAATTGCACAGTTGTAAATAGTTTGTTACTGTGGCTACAGTACCTGTTATTGTAGCTACAGTAACCCGCCGAAAGTTATTTTGTCTACCGACAAAATAGTGATCGTATTTGTGCACAGTAACCGTATATTCGAATAGTAATAGTAAATATTAAATTTTTTTTTTCGAATTCCGAGTATTACAATACTGAAATTTGTGGGTATTACACGCGGGGTCAGGGTACACGATGAGATCTGACTCAAGGTCCGAGCACGGGGTTAGGGCGTATGGTTAATGCGCCTAGCTTTCGACCCGCTCGAGTGACGACACTTGAGGACCAAACACGGAGTTAGGGTGTTCGAGAAGCACGCCTAGCTTATGACCCGCTCAAGTGGCCAGTACGCCTGACTTACGACTTGCTCAAGCAATGACCATAGGTTGGATTGTTGAGTTAACCTAGCTTGGATACGTTTTTAACTATCATGGATTTGAGACGTTTCATGAAACTGTTGCACTATCTATAACTGTTTTTTTGTTATGTCATGCTTTTGAATGTCATACCATCTTTACTGCTCATATATACTTGCATCGTTTTGGAATACTGGTTATGGATGACATGTTGAACTTCCTACTCACTAAGCCACGTTGATTATAGGCTCACTACTCTATCATCATTTCAGGTTCTACAGCAGCCAACAAGAGAAAAGGCGTAGTGATTGCCTGACTCCTTGACGACTCCTTTCTCAGCTTTTTTTAATCTTTTTTTTTCTTCCTTTTGAGGTTGGTCGTTATTGTACTAGTCTAAATGGTCAAATATGTATTTTGAACAAGACTAATATAAATGAAATCTTCCTTTTTGGTTGTTGCTTACTTTTGCTTTTAAGTGTTCTAATTACTCTGATATCGTCTGATCGTATGAGATTTGGAAAGGGCTTAATTGCGGTCGGGTGAACTCGTCTTGGTGAGAGGGTTCGTCAGGCCGCTGTATCGGTCAGGCCGCCCTTGGCTTAGAGCAAGGGGCCCGACACAAACTCTCTAGACTTAATGATTCTTCTAAATACCAAACACCTACAATGGCTTACATATAGGCAAAACATATGATGAAAACTCTAAATAGACTCAAATACAAAACTTTATAAAAAAACTTTTTACAAAAATAACTAGACCTCCAAATTGACTCCAATACTAACTTTCTAATATAAAAATTAAAATTAATTACATCTCTAATCAAACTGAAATACTATAAATATACTAAAATAAAACCTAAAAACTAATAATTCATAAGTTTACTAAAAATAGTGCATTTTTAAAATAGTAAATTTATTAATAAAAATAGTTAATTCTAAATCTTATATCATTGCATCAAAGTTTTCACTTATGCATTTGTGATTTATTACAACCAAAGATGTAAAAACTTAATAGTTTTGCTCCATTTGTGGGATCTCTTGGCGACAAAATCACCCTTTACCCATAATTTTGTATCAAATATTCATAGAAGTAAAAGTCTCTTATGTTAAAAAAAAATTGAATTGTACTCATGAAAAAAATGTCACATAATCAATGTAGAGGAAATGTCTATCTTATGTGATCCTTGATAATAATAAAACCAAAAAATTAGTTTCCAATACAATTATAGAATGTTCTAAATTTTTTTATGACATTGAGTTTTTCACCCACTTTCTTTTTTTTTTCAAGTTAAAAAAAAATTTGAGATATGGCATCTCACTTAGTTGCTTATTGCACCCTCTAAAAATAGATAGTCATACCCAAGGTCTCTACTCTTTTTTGTGACAATATCTTTATAGTAAAAATGAATAGTTCCATTGAAAAGATAGTTTTTAGTATGTTGTCTATTTATCCTATAGAACACTTATCTTTTCTCTAATCCATGGTTACATTAGAGATGTTCTTATATCATGCATGCCCTCATTCGTTTAACAACATGATTTCACTTTCTCTAATAAATGAATTGCAACCTATTTGACCATATACACATATAAGGAGAAAGTTGGAATCAGGTTCAAAGTCAAGGATGGACGGAGCTTCATTAGCATGCACAATGAACAAGCTGAGGAGCATAGAGCAAAACTAATTCTCTATATATTTTTTAAATGCATAGACAACAACACTTAACTCAAAGATTTTCCTTTCCTTTTTTTTTTGTCAAGGGAGTTTGGTATGAAATAATCATTGAGATGGAAATGAGAATATTAAAATTTTCATTTTTGATTTACTCCTTTCGTTTGTTTAGAACTAAAAAAGAAAAGTGATTTTTGTGAATCTAGGATTTTCACTCAAGATATTAAAAAAGAAGAAGAAGAAGAAGAAGAAGAAGTACTTTTCAAAGTGTTATCCAAACGCATTAAATTTTTTTTTTAATTTATAGTCTTTACAAAAGATGCTTTCTTTGTACTAAAAATTCAAAGCGTTATTCAAGCGCGTTATACATGTGTTACATAGAAAGCATCTTTACAAAAGATGATTTCTATGAAAACGCCATTCAAATGTATTATTCAAATACGTTACACGTGCGTTATACATTCTATTTGCACTAAAAACGTCTTTTGCAAAGATGTTTTCTACTTGTACTGAAAACGTCTTTTGTAAAGATATTTTCAGTTTAGTGTACCCAATTTAGACAAATTCTTAATGCTACAGCAAACAGACCCTTGAAATAATGATAATAATAACAACAAACATGGCTTTTTAAACTATATTTTACAGAACCACACACACAGACACACCCCTTTTTTAAGAAGTTAATAAGCTGCCTTAGTGCATTGAATAAAAGACAAGCAATACATGAGAATGTATAAGTAATAATATATAGCTTTATATTACATTTACCATTACAAAATTAATACAGTTAACATGTACATCTTTGATTCATATAATCATCATATAACATTACAACAACAAATTCAAAAACACAAAAAATATCATCATTCTATCCCGCATGGTTGCCAGTCATGTCTTTTATTTCTTCTTAAATGTCGTCTCATGTATTGTTGCAATGGTTGATCGTCAAGAGGTTCTTCTGGAGGTTGGGCATGTCGTTGAAATTCATCTGGGGGAGGCACTTGGTCATGAGATTTAGCATGGAATGTAGCAACGGACGGGGCCACACTTGCATCAAATAAGAATCCAACGTTTCGTGACGTTGATGCTTGAACATTGGAGTATGGCTCAAATGGAGCACTGCCGACCTGGGAGTACGATCATATGTGGATGGCGAATGTTTTCCACCTTCTCTTTGAACCATGTACTCTGCTTGAACCATTTGCAAAGAAGATAATGCGACCCTCTCAATCTCCCTGATGGATGCATCATTGTGTTGTTGACTGAACATCACCATATGAGCTATTTTGCTTGCCTAAACATGAACAAACAAGGATAAAAAATAATCATTTAAATGAATTAGGAAGATAAATCTTTAATGAAAACTTTTACAATGTGAAATGAAATATATATATATATATATATATATACGTACCAAATAATGAAATCTTGCTTTGTTTATTGTCATATATCTCCTTGTCATTGATCGGTACCAAACTATATAGGGATTAAAATAGTTATCTGTATATGGTACATCAGAAGCATGTAGTACCCCCTCAGCCAAATGATCTACTCGTTCAGCCCACTGCTCAATGTACCTCTGATGCACCACCAACCAATCACAATTAGATTGACCTCTGATATCTGTATTGTGAAGATCAACATCTGCAGTACATGGTCCGGGAATAGGCTAATACATTTCAAATTGACACAATACCGAATCAAGCCTATGGTGTTCAACAACTGCATAACAGATAAGTGGAGAAACAGTGCGTCGTATGTTTCTACCACGTCGGCAATACTTCAGCAAGTCATTGATAATGTCATCTGTGTATGGCGTCCAAGTGACCTGTAACATAATAACTTATTTCTTAGTATGAGTTTAAGGTAAAATGTAAAAACGTGATTTAAATTAAATAATCAAAATATAATGAAGGATACTTGCTCAAATGACTGCATATCCAACAACTCTCTATACTTGACCAACACATGCATTGGAACATGAGCGGTCACTAAAGCATTTCTCCACCTGCAATGCAAATAAATAGCAACACATAAAAAAATTTCAATATTAACGATATTAATGTTAGAGCTATAGAGGTAAAGTACAATTTTACATTACCTATATCCTAATGGCAATGGTAATAGTAGATGTGCATGAGGATCATTATTAATATTGTCCCATCTATGTGGAGATAGAAAACGAAATTTGTCTCATGCCCATAACTGTAATAAAATAAGCGCACCAGATACTCCTTTCTTTTCATAATCTAGTACTCGACACATCTAGCGGTACAACCATGCCAACGTAGCACTACTCCAAGAATATTTGTCAGCTTGGTCAAAATCAATAAATAATGGCAAATATCCTAAGTGCACTAAATTGTTTGACTAATAAAAAAATAGACGACCTCCTAATAGCTGCAAAATATACACCCTCGCATATCGATCAACTTGAATAGGTGTAGCATCTGGAGGTAATGTCACCCTTTGAGCAAGTACTGATAACTAGAGACGACCACCCTTTCTATCGGTTCCCTCCGGAACAAATCTTAGCAACTCAGAATAGATATGCTCGTAATCAAAATCCATCGACCCAATGATAGGAAGGCTATCAACAGGAAGGCCTAGTAGGACCTCAACATCCTGTAACGTAATAGCTGCCTCACCTACCGCCAAATGAAATGTATGAGTCTCTTGACACCATCGTTCAACCAAAGCGGTGATCAAGTGCCAATCCAACTCGATAAATCTGATGCGTGCAAGCCCCTAGATACCTACTCTCTACAAATGGGGGATGATACGATCATCCAAGGGAAAGGTACAATCAATTACAGCTTGTCTACGATGACATTGTAACTCTGGTAAGTCCTGCAATAGGAAAAGCAATGTCAATAGTAAAAAGAAATAAATAATAACACCAATTAGATAAACAACATTAACTTAGGTACTTATCCCTCCCAAATGGCAATAGAACGATGATGTCCCTGAAGTGTCAAAATAGATGAATCTATAGGCCCTGGATCCATCTAAAACTGCACTATACACTATACACCACAAAATGATGCATAAATAATGAAAAAACAAATTCTAATCTAAGTAAAATATAAAAGAAAAGAACATAGCATTATCATAAATCATTAAGTTATTATCATATAACGATAACATAAAATACAATGTTTTATGTTATAATGGACAACTACGACGATTATGGCCCTTGTGTCCACAATGGTCATAATAAATCCTCAAATACGACTCCTGCACATCCATCTCATTAGTTATTCGTGATGTCCTTGGTCGTCCTGATTTGCGAACCCAATAATAATTTGGACACACTTTACTTGCAAGGCTACAAAAGGGCCAATAAGATTCATGTGGAATTGGATGAAAGTGTGGCTCATAACACTTGAAGTAATTATCGATGTAGTACCACTTTTCTATATATGCATCACAATCGAGACCAGCATATCGACACACTGCTTGTACATGAGAACATAAAATCCCATAGCATTGTCATTTCTCACAGCTACAAACCGTTGTAATAGATTAACAACCTGTTTGTGATTGCCTTTGTTCAGATGAGCATTTTGTAGGCCCGTAACAATTTCAAATGTTTCATCGTGATGATCAATCAAAGTCACAGTATGATTTCCTGCCTTAGCTGCCCAAGCTGACATCTTTTGAGCTGCTGCATATGAGGTATAAATATCCCCTCTTTGAGTGCTTTCTCAATTTCATTTCATTTTTTTTTCAAACCATGCAACGATTTTATACAATGTCAACTACGCCAATGCAATAATAGGATACATTCGCGCATCTTTCAATACACCATTAAAGCTTTCTACACATGCAACAAAATAACAAATTCAAGAAATTTCATATCAACAATTAAATAAATTATATCAACATATTAAACAAAACATATTGTTATAGCTTACCAGCAATGTTGGACGTCATCCAACCATATCGCACACCACCATCATGAGTCGTAGTCCACTATTTTGGGTCTAATCTTGCAAATTATCTAGTACAACCTTCCCGTTTGCTTTCAAGTGATGTCACAACCTCTACAAATTTGCGCAATTGGTGTTGTGAACCAGCTTTCTTAACTCCTCATTATGAAACTTGTCATTGAAGTTACTAGCAACATAACGCAAACAAAATCTGTGATGTGCAATTGGCTCAACCCAACCATTATTTGGGTCTTAAACGACAACTACGATACCCGCGTGATGATCACTAGTCAAGCAAATATTATTTCTATTTGTTACTTCATAGTGAAGGACCCTAAGAAACCATGACCAATTTTTCTTATTTTCTTGTTCAACAATTGAGAAAGCAAAGAAAAATATGTGACCAGCAGCATCAACACTCATGACAATAAGCATCTTTTCATGAAATTTACCATATAGGTATGTGCCATCAATTTGTATAATGGGCCTACAATATTTAAATCCCTCAATTGATGCACCAAATGCCCAAAAACATCAACAAAAAACAACTGATCTCAGATTCTCAGGGTCATCTCCATAATGATGCAATCCTGCCACTATGTCAGGGTTAGTTACAATCAAGACATTTATCCACATGAGAAGAACATTGTACGACTCATCCTAATCCCCAAATAATTTGATAATCACTTTTGTTTTTGCAAGCCACACTCTCCCATAAGGAACATCATACTTGTACTTCTCTGTCACAAATGCAATAAGTGTTCTTATCGAAACATTTGGATCTTGCTTCAAAATGTTTAATATCTCACGAACTATTAGTGATGAATCTAACTACCTGTGTTCTTGAGACATTCAAGGAAACACATATGTATGTGTTCCTTCACACTTTATGATCTCAGACATTCCTATCCTCTTACGCTTAGCTACCCTAACCCTCCATTAACATCCATCTTTCCATTTCTTGTATCTCACAAACCAAACATTAGGTTGAGAGTCAACCACAACATACTCAAGCTATGAAGCTATGCAACATTGCTTCGGTGTGTGTTGTAAGTTATCTTTACTAGAAAATGTCAACCCTTTGCAGAGGTCATTTGTCTCGTTCCAATCCAGACTTACACTATCGTGGCCATCTGACATAGATGTCAACGCTCCCATATTAAGTTCCATAAAGCTTGGATATGGAGCCTCATATCCTGCCATGGTATGTTGGGATGTCCCGTCTTGATGATGCAATGGAGTGTCATATGATTCATCCTCCTCCATGCTTAACTCAAAGTGAACGTCATCTGATAATGCTAGTTGGTTCATGAAGCCATCGTGATTTATCATGCTCATTAATATATGTGCAAAATGAACATGATTAGACCTTTCTACCGCTTCATCATTATCACTGTCACCTTCTGAATCATCACTGTTATGTCCATGGTAATCTTCATCGTTATCATTATCACCATCATTGTCAAATCACACTGATCATCATTTAAACGTGTCATGGGGGCAATAAGTGGCATTGTACATGGACCAACATCATATGATGACATTGGTACAACATAGTTTTCAAGCCTTGAAAAATCATCTGCACGACTGTGAAGTGGAGGGGCAATAGGTGACATTGTACTTGAACCAAAATCATAGGATGACCTTGGTACAACATTGTTTTCATGCTTTGAAAAATCATCTGCACGACTGTCAAATGGAAACCCTCGATAACATCAACATAAATCTCCATATTATTAGGCGGTGACATCTCTTGCAACATAACAAGATTTTTCTTAAACTTTCATCATTTCTAATTGAAAAACTTATAAAATTTACAGTTCCAACACCATAAATTATAGGATATCTATATGTCCACTGATTCTTGCTCTATCTGACATCTGTAGTACATTATGAATGATTTGTTCAAATGCTTCAAATCTAACAATAAATAAAACTCTTGTAATGCTACTTGGTTCATGATCATATGATACACCTTGGACGTTGGATATTATTTTTCCATTACTATAACATAGCACTGTAATGAATCTGTCTTCCATCTAAGTTCACATATACAATCACCACAATAAATTAGAAGATTGTCTTCTATCTATATGGTTAAATGCATATTGTAAATATTTTAGTCACAAAATCAAATTTATATTTAAAAATATATAACTAATAGTCATGGCTAAACTCACATTTTATCTAGAAAATTGATTTTGTTGCTAAAATTTAACTGTTTTAAGTCAATATATTTGTTTCAAATGTTAGCTTAATTGTCTTGCTGCTATTAGTTCACCTAATGATATTATTACTCATCCCATCAAGATTGTCTTAGAACGAAGATACTTTGAATCAAAATTTGTGTTATTAACAATAATAGTCTTTTTGAACCAATGAATCTAAAATGAACCAACCAAACTAATTTGGTTTGATTTGGTTCATTTTGAATATATATTAGCTTTGATTTAGGTTTCAAAAAATTAAAACCAATTCAAGTTTATTTAGTTTAGATTTTTGGTAAAAACAAAAAAATTCATGTTGACCATTTTGCACAACACTGCTGTCCATTTTCAATAATTGTCAGAGAGTACAATAAGAAGACAATACACATAGCATTTACATAAGTTGGTTGAAAACATGAAAGAATGTTTTTTACCTATGCCCGTGAAAGCTAATCAAAGCAAAGACAAGCAATGAAGGCTACCTTTTATTTCACTACTCCTCTTTAGCTCTTTTTACTATTTAGGGCATCAAAATCATGCACAGAAGGGTTTTTCGGTGATAATTCACGTCGGAGACAACTCATCGGAGCAAAACACCGTCAAGGTGGCAATCGAGCTCACATAATCAACGTTCTTCTTTTTAACCATTATGCAATAAAAAAACCAGGCTACACTTTTCTATCGCAGTGAAAATGCAGATGATGAGCGTCTTCTTTTGTTATATAGCCATGTAGAAAGCGTCTTTACAAAAGACGCTTTCTGAGCAGAATGTGAAGACATTTTCATTAACATTGGTAAATAGTATGTTTACAATGTGTATAACCTCTGTATATCAATTATGAAAACATCTTTACAAAAGACGCATTTATGCTTCCAAAGAAAGCGTGGTATACAGTGTATTTACAATGTGTATAACCTTTGTATATCAATTATGTGGATTCAACGTTTTTTTTATATAGCTGCGTAGAAAGCGTCTTTACAAAAGATGTTTTCTGAGCAGAATGCAAAAAAACATCTTTTGTAGAGACGCTTTCTTCTTGGAGTAGAATGTAAAGACGTTTTCATTAACACTGGTATACAGTATGTTTACAATGTGTATAACCTATGTATATCAATTATGAAAACGTCTTTACAAAAGACGCTTTCATGTTTCCAAAGAAAGTGTCTTTTGTAAAGACGCTTTCATTAACATTGGTATACAATGTGTTTACAATGTGTATAACCTCTGTATATCAATTATGTGGCTTCAATGTCTTTCATAAAGATCACGTGGATTTAGCAACAAAATTTAAAAAAAGAAATTTTCCACCTGGCCATATGTGGCACGTACATGACAAGTTATTGTTGAAAGTTGAGTATTTTATTGATAATTTTAGGAACCTGGATAAACTAAAAATAATTTATTTATTTTATATTATTTGAAAAAAATACCTATGATGCATGCAAAAGATAAAATAATTAGTACCGAGCGTTTGGTTAGCACCAACCGCTCGGTGCTTATTGACCAAGCCGCGTCAAATCCCCAGCAATGGGCATGTAACATTATGAACGTCTATTGTTGTTGTCCTATTGATGCTTGCAAAATTTCAATTTTAGCCCATTTGTATGTGGATATTGTTTTCTTACCTACACGTGTTTATACACTTCTATTATGTTGAATTGCCAATTTCTCGATTGAATTAATGTAGGAAATATTGATGAGATGACAGTGAAAATAGAAAGGATACTTAGGCGTGGAAGTTAGGGGGTGTATGGCAGTATTGGATTACAAACAAACAAGGGAAGGGGGACTACATGTGACAAAATTGAAAAATTCAGGGCCGTATGTGCTGATTCAGGTTATATATGTTGAGTCATTTGTTTTGATGTGTTGATTGTATTCAAAGTGTACATGATGCTTTTAGCTTAATGAAGAGCGGCGAAAAGCCTACTTATGGGATTTTTATTTTGTTCATAATATTGATCATAAATTTTATAACGGTTGCTTGCTTTCGTCTAGGACTCCCATATGACAAAGTTCGACAGAAAAAAATATATGCTTATGGTGAGGAATCGAAAATTGAGCTTCATAAAAGACGGGATTAAATTTTAGAAATCATACTAACTTTGGAAACCCCTTAGATTTGAGTGTTTTGTCAATGTAATATTGGAGGCACATGAAGCCCATATGACTTGAACATGAGGCTTCAACTGTGCTAAAAATGTAATTTTAAGGAGAATGTAACCTTTTTTTTGTTAAGCTTTTCTCTCTGTAGTAATTAGTAAAGTCTTAAGTTAGGGGATAAGTTATAATGTGTCATTTAGGTGTGTTTTTTAGGTTAATTTTGGAGGCATTTTAGAATCAATCACACATTTCTTTTACACGTTTAGGGATAGTTTTATCACGATTTTATTAGTTTAATTAATTTTTGTGTCAATATTGGGCACAAAAGGGCCGACAAGAGGATACTCCCTCTTATGTTGGCTAAGTGTGCAATTTGTTTTGAGTTATTCATTGAGGTATTTGTTAACGACTCTCACCTTAATGATTTGATAACTATAAGCAACACACTTATAGATTGTTTGGCAAGTAACAAAGAATATGAGAGGAATATATTTTATCCTAGTCCAATATATAATTTTATAGGATGAAATAAAAAAATAAAGATAAACCCATAATTATGTTCTACCCTTGTAGTTCAATCTCACTATTTTTAGTGGGATACATAGACCTATAGTACGATCTCTATCATCTCTCTCGTCTCCAATGTCATTTTGTAGATCTAGCTTTGATTGTAATCAAGGTTGAGTATTGTTTTAAGTTAATCTTGTGATTTCAATTTGAGTACTGATTTGTATGCTTTTATTCAAGGTTGAATTTTATTTTTAGTTAATCTCGTGATTGTTTTCAGTTTAAGTGTTATTTTAGTGAAAAGAAAAATATTCATTAGCAAATCATAAGGTTAATCATAAAGTAAGAACAAATCATGAGAAAAATATTCTTTCTTGGTGCCAGTATAGATGTTTAACGTGAATAAATCAATATAGTAATTAATATTAAATTCATTAAACAAGAAAAAAAAAAGAATTCATAAAATAATAGAAGTGTTATCTTACTTCTTATTTGTATTGATAACAACATTAATGGAGCATGTAAAAGCTTGGATTTGTTATCCATTTTTGCTTTATTTTGCTTTTTGCTTGGATTTGTTACTTTTTTTGTTGGATTTCAACTAAAAGCTTAAAAATTGAAATTTATTCTTATAAGCATTTATCAATTTATTTGTCAAAGAATTCAGTGGATATCCTTTTGTAAAATATTTTAGTTTTCTAAATAGTAAGTCATATCATTACAACAAACTTGGCTTTTAGCAACGAAAATATTCGTCGCTAAAAACTAATTTTCTGTTGCTAAAACTTTTTAGCAATAAAAAATTTTGTTACTAAGTTTGTTGCTAATAGTGCGTCACAGTAGTTAATTAGCAACAAATAATTGATTTGTTGCTAATAGCTTGTTTGGCAACAAAAATATTTTGTTGCTAAAAAATATCTATAGCCATAATTTATTCCGTTGCTAAAAGTTGATTTTAGCAATAAATTAATTTGTTACAAAATTAAAATTTTATACTTTAACAACAAGATTTTTTGTTGCTAAATTATGTCATTAGCAATAATATTTGTTGCTAAGTAGTTGCTTCAACATCAAAAAACAAGCTATAAAATGAACAAATCTTTTTTTTAATAATTTATATATTACATATAATTTGATGATGAACACCTTACGCTTATATTACATATGTTGTGATGATGATCAAAAGTGGAGTATGTTCACCAAAAAATGGCTCATGACGACATCATCAACTACAACGAAAACTAGGACATTAATCTCAATCTATGTGCCTTCAAAGAGTTGATTCCTAATCGAAAGCCAACATTGATCAACTACATTGTATTATACTAGTTGCTTTTGCGGTTGCTTCCCATCTTTAGCATGCAGTCCTCAATGGCATAGCTTCTAAGATTGTGTTCGTTCTTGCAGTCTGGAGACCATCACAATTAATCCTGCCTTCAAAGATGGGGTATTTTCTTGAAGCTTTGCAACCGCAAAAAGTCTTTATTAAATGACTTATCAACAACATCAGGATTATCATTGAGTGCTTTGACGTTACAATCATTCATTGCCTATATAAGGAATGTGACCTTTTGATGCTGCCTTTGAATGCTTCAATCACGGTTATGCAAAGTTGCAACCTTACCATATTGATCACATAGTAATTGGACTTCCAAGTGGCAACTCTACGTGAAGAAATAAATAAAAAGAAATATTGTCAGATTAAGATATATACTAAGGAGTGGTAGAAAAATTGCATTGCTTTTATATTACAAAATTGTGAAGGATGATTTCACCTGTGAAGCAACCTTCATTATAAAAATTGGAGAACCAGGAACTTCACCCTGTACTTACTTAAACAAGGCCTTTACTTCCTCATCATTATGAACCTATAGCATTAAAGGAAATGTTACAGCTATATTCATCCAGCAACATAACCCTAAGATAATTCAAACCAGATATCCCATAGTTGTAAAACACTTCTTCAAAGTCATTCAAATGCATTGCCAATCACAAAATTCAGTCAGTGAAAAGGAAACATAAATCCATGTTAGTAAAACAAATAACAAAAAAAAAGTATTAAACTAGTCAACTAAGAGATTGACCTTTCTTATGCCTTTACCACCACCACCCCAAGATGCCTTGATCATTGCAAGGTAACCAACCTCTTGGCAGCTAGCTACTACTTCCTCTGTTGTATAAACACAGGCTTCCCTATATATATTATAGGGGATACTATCCAAGCAACTTTCTGGAGGAATTTTTACCTAGAAGGAAAATGCTGAAATTAACATTGTTCACCACGACACTACAAAGAGGTCTAAAAGCTGAAGCAAAAACAAACCTCTGATGAGACTGCATTAGAGGAATAATTTATGTGCTACTTTTTGTTTATAGACTCTAATGGATTAGAAGCAAACATGGCAGCATCTACACCATACCCAAAAAAAAAAGTCTAAAAGAGCAAGAAGAAAGAAAACGTTGCATATATATTTATATATAATATAATAGCTTTGCATCCTTATTATCCATGATGAGAGGCTCACAAGATCAACAACATCAGACACCATGACCAAATATGGCAACTACAATATTTTACATTCTTCTACTCTGCAATTTCTATAACAAGGCTACTTCCATTATTTCTCTAATTGCTTGCCAAACAAAGATTATCAATATTATTTCTTTGATCAACTAATTTTCCATAGAGCTTTTCTTTTAATTCTACAAATATTAAAATGATAACAGAAAATGAACCTCTGATATTAAATTACAATGAAGCTTATAGAAAAGAGGCAAGCTTGGGGAACAACATCAAGAACTGATCTTGAACATATAGCAAAGTTGTAATGAGCGAAGTTTTTCCCATGCCCAAAGAAGAATGGTTGTAGCAATGAGAACAATAATAGCAGCAGAGAGTTTTTTACCCCTCAGTCTATAGAGATTGCCCCCTTTCATTGTAGAAACCATCATACAAAAGTTTTCTTCCGAGTTGTAACGCGAGTTACACGTATAGTGCTGAAGTCATGGAAATGATGTATTCTTCAGTTTCTTTAGTGGAATACATGCAACAAGAAGTTATTTTCTTAAATATGTATGTTTGGAATGTGAAATGTACACTGAAAGTAATAAATTATGTCAAAAAACATGTTAAATTTATAATTTATAGAGACATAACTTTCAATCATACAAAGATTGAAAGATGAGTCATACATAATGCAAAAGGATCATGGTGAATTCTAGGAAGGATTACTTACCCTTGCAACACAAATAGGTCCTTTCCAAAGGACTAATAAATAATCTTAATTGTTTGCATCAAAGCCTACCTTCAGTTAATATTAAAGAAAAAAGAGTCAGTCTAGCACATAGAGCTCCCGTTAATGTGGGCCCTATGGAAAAGTCAAACCACGTCAGATATATTGTAGGCAACCTTACTCGTCATTGCAAAAGGTTATTTTCCAAAAATGAAACCCATGAACACTTGATTGCACCATGTAATTGCTCCCAGCACTCTTAACTAATATTAAATAATGAAAGATAATATTTAACTTTATAATGGTCATTTTACTCAATAACTCGAATTTGGGATGAAAATGTCAATTTCAAATAATTATGATGCATAAATAGCAAGAAAATTGTTGAACATTAATTATTTTCAATAGGAGCAATGACTCGTAGAAGAATTTCAAAATAAAGAAAGGCCATGTTCAGTGAATAATGATTTTTTTAAGTAAGGAATGATCATAGCATAGAGTATATATATACCCTTTTGTCTACTTTATAGCCCTTTGTCTTGAAGAAACTCAACATCAAGCTGATCATCGGTTGTTGGCTCATTCTATATGTATTATAAAATCTATATCATTTAAATGTATTCAAAACCATGTATCAGTTCATTATGACAACCACGGAAATTTCTTTTCTCCCCCCTAAAAAATTTCCAAATATTTTCTATAATCTAGGTACACTTATTTTTTAATTGAAGGACAAACTTTCTTTTTAAAAAATTATATATAGGCTTAGACCATTCTCATAGCATACAACTTTAACACCTTCGTGATCTGCCATCACTTATCTAGTTCAAACTAAACTTAGAGAAGACAAGAAATTGCAAGTTGTGATTAATAGTCCAGTTGAGGTCATGATGAAATTAGCAGGTAGAAGTGATACATCTTCTTTCCTTCTGCTATCTTTCTTGTTTTGATTAATGATTTGTGATTTAGATGCAGTGACAATTCTATAATTAGATAGATGCAGTTTGTATAATCATCCCCCCCCCCTTTTTAAATTCGCTCTTTTGCTTACTCATATTAGAAAGAATGAAGATCATCAGCTTCTTTCATTGAACTAGGCAAAACAACCTGATAAATTAAATGAAAATTTTAAAGATATAAAATACAAACAACAAATTTTTTTTTCTTCTGTGTAGAGGAGGGACGAACATAAGCTCAATAGATAGTCAGGATGGATTACAATAACTAAGTAAGAGAATAAAACAACTAAACATATCCACCTTAGAAACATACCTCATACAACTGGTTCCTGCGACCTTTAGATTTAATTGGGGAATGCTTCAACATGTAAAATAATCTGAAAATAAGTTTACCATTTTGCAAAGTAGATAAATCATATTGTGAAAGACGATAAATGCAAAACTCCTATGGATTGAGATCAGAAATTACATCCCTCCATGTATTATGAATGCCAGGGCAACAATGAATCAAACAACTGAAATAGGGAAAATTTCTAATCAACCTATGAGCAACTCAAAATATTTAATGAATTAAAGTCAATATAATTTAGCAAGGAAAAGCAGAAATTGTCACTGTCCATTATAACTACGAACTCCAAGCATTAATCATGTACCAACAAAAGAAAAAAAATCCATGTAACTATGGATTCCAAGCATTTATCTTGAACAGCTAAAGCCCCACATTAAATAATTTATTACATGACATACAAGTGTAGATTTCCCCTTCTATTTGCCCAAAAGTGTGCCTATAGGTGGTTAAGTGGGCAAAATATCATCACCATAGAGATTAAGGCCCACCTTTTGACAAGAACCAGCCAAGCCCACCAAAATATAAATTCACTTCCATGAGGAAATCCTTAATCTATTTTAGTTGTAGAAATTCGGCAACAATAACTTGAAAAAAAGAATTTGGATACCCCCACTACAATATGCTTCTGATTTATTTGCACATACAACCAAATACATACCTATCATCAATAGATAAATTTTTAGGAGGCATAGTTATATTGCCATAGAGACTAGGAATAACACCATGTGGTTTTAGGTCATTTTCTAATCCTTCACACTAATTAGAGGATAGAGAAGTTCTTTCTCACCTGGAAAGAGTATACAATTCCATTGGCAATCAGGTATGCAGATAAATGTTTATTTATTGGAAGACTTCTTGCCTGAAAAAGAAAATACTGACTATTTAATTCACTGCTAACATTTTTGACATGGAGCTCCTTATATGAGAAAATTAGAACTTCACACCAGGAGTACCTGGTATCCCCAAACTTTCAGCTCATCATTTCCCATTCCTTCAGCTCAATGTTTTTGACCTTCGGAACTCCGTTCTCTTTGCGCTTTTTTCTCACTAGCTTTCTCGGAGAGCGCCAAAAGCAGCATGACTGTCTAGGAGGATACGAAGCTCCAAATGACGATGCAGATGATATCGAAGAAGAAGAAAGAAACTTCAAAACATTCTGCTCCGATTAGGGCCAACTTTATTACCTTTAGTTGCGCTCTTGAACTCACTCCCGTCGAATTCGTGATAATTGGTTGGTTCATTAAAAGGATTTGCGATTGTAACTCTGGCTTCAACTTGTGAATTGAGACTGGAAGCCCAAATTTGGTTTTTGGAAACGATTTGAGCTTGCAAAATTTGCTTTCTAGATTGATCATGAACTCATTCTCGTCGAATTCGTCATCATCAACTCGTTCATCAGAAGGATTTGCGATTGTAGCTCTGGCTTCGACTTATGAATTGAAACCAGAAGGTCCAGTTTTGGTTTCTGGAAACGATTTGAGCTTGTGGAATCTACTTTCTAGATCGGTTCGTAGAACATATTCAGAAACACCGGAGAGATTGATTAATGAAATCTGCTCAAGAACTACAAGATCCTTCGCTTGTGAGATGACAACTTTGACCTCAGAATCTTCATTTTCAGAGTGAGACAAGAAGAAATCTGCCATCACTGGAACCTCAATGCCTAGTCTCTAGAGAGATGATCCCAAAACAATAGATCAAGAACACTAAACCCTAACCAAAAGTTACATTTAGATCTACAAAAGAACAAATCCAAAGCGACAGAGGAGATAGCGAGGAAGACTGACCTGGAATCATGAAGTTTAGCTGTAGAACAAACACGAAATGAAATATACATTGTCCTAAATCGATCAAATCGATTATGGGGTTTCTCCTTCTCCTCCTCCTCCTCCTCCTCCTTCTTCTTCTTCTTCTTCTTCTTCTTCTTCTTCTTCTTCTTCTTCTTCTGTTTTATTTCCACTTGGTCGAGCTGAGATTCGCGTTTGGTTTTATTTCCACTTGATCGAGCTGAGATTCGTCGCCATTGAAGATGGGGCAATGTTAAACGTCTCGTTTTTAAACTTTACCAACAAAATATAGCATGTTACAATATTATTAAAAAAAAAAAAGTAACAAAAGTAGTGTTTTGTTGCTAACATAACATTAATTAACTTTTTCTTACAATAATAAACTATTATTTGTTGCTAAAAGTAATATTTTGTAATAAAAAAGAGTTTGTTACTATTTTGATTAATTATTTTTTTGTAAAAAAAATTATTAAAAAAGTAACATTCTTATTTCTAAAAATAATATATTGCAATAAAAATAATATATTGTTGATAAAAGTGATATTTAGCAACAAAAAAATTATTTATTGCTACAAAAATTGTTGCTAAATACTAAAGTTGTAGTGTATAGAATTGGAATTGCATTTTTAAAACGTTATTTTTTTATTTATGAATTTATTTCGAAAAGTTTATATTAGTAATTGAGAAATGTGTGGAACAATAGATCGATGACAAGATCAACAATGGAAATGGAATATCGGTCCTCGAGATTGAACACTATAGAAAAGGGTGTACATTTTTTTTTAGTTGGTGCAAAATGGATAAAGTGTGTTATAGTATATTTGTAAAATGATGAAGGCATCTATTGAAAGATACTTTCATTTTTAGTGAAGTGAAGCCATTTTTTTCAAAAGATACTTTTATTTGCCTGTCAATTTTTTTTTTTAAAAGCGCAAGCTAAATTTTTGTGGTAGCATTTTTTTTAAAGATGCTTTTAAAGTATTTACAATTTACAATGAAAATATTTTTCAGAATATGTTTTCCACCTTGATTTAAAAAAATAAAATATGGTCAACAATTATCTATCTGGACAATCACTATAGAAAGTTGAATGTATGTGGTATAATCTTAGCAAATTAAATATTTTACAAATAATTTTTTTATATTAATTAAGTCAAAAACCCCAATGAAGTGATTGTGCGTTGTGCTTGTGATTTAAACATAAAATGTATGACCTTAAATCAAATAAAATAATACATATGAACAACTCAATCCCAATCAAGAGGAACATACAATTGGTGTCTTATTGAGGATAGGCATCAATGTCACTTGACCACCACATGTAACGCCTACCCTACTTGACTAACACTACACTCCTCCCATCTTTATATGAATTACGTGTATTTAAATGGAATCAAAACATCCTTTCCTCCATGTCCCCTCAATCTCTTTCCATTATGTTCGAACTTCACCGTCCTTCCCTTCCTTTCCTCCACTTGCATAAAAGTTACTTGTCATCTTTGCTGCTAAGCTCCCGCTTCTTCAACAACTTACTATTACATCAACTTTGGCTTCACTGAAAATAATTTTCTCCCTGATTTACTTTTTGTGCAAGATAATCTTACCCTCAAAAGTTTATTTATTTTTTATTTTTTATTTTTGTATACTGTGTGATGTATGGTTGAATGGTCTCATCATGGAAGATCAACCAAAGCTAGAACCACCGTTCTCCTAGACAACACCGAGCACTGGGCCCAGGAGAAATTATGAAAGCCACTTGCTGCTAAGTAGTACCGTTCGATATTTTTAAAGGTGGCAACAGCTGAGTCGATCGAGCAAGAGATTCAGTTTTCTGTTTTAAGCCACGCTAAATCTAGATTCTAGATCCCCCACTTGCAACTCCACCTATCATTGTTGGCGTTACAGCGTGTGCGTACTTTCCCTAGCTACCTGTGTGCTTAATGGGCAACATATTTCTTGATTTGAAACTTCGATTTGTTTCTCTTGCTCGATCGGTTACCAAAGCCCTCAACTAGAGCGTGAGGAAGTGTATCTAGAAGGCTTCCCAAAGGAAAACACATCTTATAGCAATTTTCGCATCAAATCAAGCAACAACTAAGTATGTTTTTTTTTTTTTTCCTAATGTAACGATTAACTTTTGATTATTTGGGAAAATATGTAAGACAAGAAAGAAAAAAAGCTAAAAAGAAATCACTATGATATTAATTGTGAAAATTTAATATATCAGCTAATGATGTACTGTATACTTTGAATGACCTTGCAATCAACTGTGAAAACCTTAGCAAAAAGATTTTTTTTTTTTAAGTCAGGTAAGGAGGTAACGTTAAAAATTTGGCCAGATAAATAAGCTTACAAATAATGATATATGTAAATGGTTAGTCACATGAATAGTCATGAAATATAGTTATTAATTAAATTAAAGCAAGATAAAGTAAATGAAGCAAGAAATTAATAATACAATTTGCCAAAGCTTGCATTTGTGGAGTTTTTCCCACTAAAAAAAGTTTCACTAGTATCTAACTGTACAACTGATGCAATTTGATTAACACAACTACCCAATAAATTAATGTCACACTTTGCAATTGGTCCAATAGGGAGCTTAGACGAATTACATGCACTCATCCCAACTCTACATGTGAACTTCTTTAAGTATTAATTAGCTACCGGTGACCATCACGACTGTTTCATACTAATATTGTAACCTCGTAAATCTACTTATGCAAACTTAACCTTTATTATTTTTTTACAACTCTTATAATAACATTCAAGCACAATAAAGAGTAAGGGAACACTATATAAATTAATATTAAGCTCTTCATATTCTACTAAGATTTTTTAACCCTTAATGACTTAGGCTCATAAGTTGTAGTTGCTAAGATGATAAGTTATCCTTAGATTTATGTGTGTATTAAACAATATTGGAACACATAAGAAATTAAGAGTTCATTAGATCTTGTCAATAACTATTTTGTGGCTCATCCCAATATGAGCAGTGGTGGTTTTGTGGCTTACTGTTACCCCCTTGTCATTGAGAACCATGAAGGAACAATCATTGTTTATGAAAGGGGGCAATGACTAAACGCAAAGAGTCGCGGACGGCTCAATGGGACAGTAATGAACCATGCATTAGAAGGCACACGCTGACAGATTAGCAGGGCATGGCAAAAATGCGCATACGGGTGAGTGCGTGACTGAAGCACATGGTGCTCATTGATACAGGCACATGAACGAGGTGGATTGCTTACAAATATGAGCACACGACCGAGGCAGATTGCTCATGGTCACGACACACGGCTAAGGCGCATGAACGAGTTGGCTATAGATGAACTGGCAAACGATAACTACTCAAACCTATATTGCGGATCATGGGGGATGTAACACCCACCGGGAATCCTACCGGGACTCTTACCCATGTCGTAGGGCCCACGTCATGGCGTGTCACTCACAAGGTACTGTTCCCTCCCCCCCCTGGGATTTTATTTCGCCTCCGTGGAGTTTTGAACCCATGACCTAGGAGACAAGTACATTGTTCTTGCAACATCCACTACCAATGGTAGTGGATGTTGCAAGAACAATGTACTTGTCCCCTAGGTCATGGGTTCAAAACTCCACGGAGGCGAAATAAAATCCCAGGGGGGGAGGGAACCGTACCTTGTGAGTGACACGCCATGACGTGGGCCCTACGACATGGGTAAGAGTCCCGGTGGGTGTTACAATAAAAAGGCGCTTTTTTATTGTTACACCCCACCGGGCCCACCGGACCTACGCTGCGTGGTGGCCGCATGGCGCACCGCGTGGCAGCTGTGACTCACTAGGTACTGTCCCCTCCCCTAGGGGTTTTCCTTCGCCTCCGCAGAGATTCGAACCTAGGACCTAGGGCTTAAGTACCTAGTTCATTCCTCATCTGCTAC
>JAJIYU010005589.1:0-22097 GCA_030144865.1 Tinospora cordifolia
TTTTGTGTTGAGGCTAGCATTTACTGGGGCTGAGGAGAGTTGGTTTGTTTCTAATTATTCAATTAGTTTTTTTTTTTTTTTTTTTTTTTTTTTTTTTTTTTTTTTGGATCTGCTCCGTGGAATTTGTTGTGCTTGCTGAATGGGTTTTTAGAAGAGACTTTTTCCTTAGAATTTACCATTTCATTTGTTTAGTTTGGTAAAAATTTCCAGTCAACGTGGTTATGAGAGTCCGTCTATAGCATAATACTTGCCCAATGACAGTCTTCATTATCCTACTGTATTGAGTGATCTCTGATAAGAATGTTGTAATTAAAAAGTCATAAGAACTCATTGGAGGTATTTTGTCTTCAATATATTATTATGTGGTCACTGCATCTGAGCTGGCATGTAATGAATTATAATTTCCACCCTCTTATTTCCTGGAAAGATTTTTTTTATATTATTTTTTAAAGAATTTCTTTTTGCATGTCTTGGTATTATCTGAACCAGTTGTTTTAGATACATTGTTGAATCTCTTCTCATGGGATTCAAAGCTATTAAGCAACCCTGGAATGTATTTGAGTGGAGTTTTACCTGATTTCTTTCTCTTCTATCAGAAGTTCTCCCTACTGGCGTTAATTGCTTGGCTTCTTGTCCTCTTCCTTTTTTATATAGTTATTGATGTCTTGGATCCGCTTTCCTTCATTCATTCCCCATTTTACTTGTAAAATGTCGATTTCTATGAATAAAACTACTAATTGATTCATGGAAGGGAGTCATTCTTGGTGTTCTATATATTGCATAGTGGTGAGGATGTCGACCCCTGCAAGGAAGAGGCTGATGAGAGACTTTAAGAGGTTGCAGCAAGATCCTCCAGCGGGCATCAGTGGTGCACCGCAAGATAATAACATAATGCTTTGGAATGCTGTTATATTTGGGTATGTTTGAAAGAAATATACTAATTTGGTTTTGTTTTTGGCTCCATTGCTTTTTTGTTTAAGCCATTTCCTGGTGTTTTAGGGCTTTGAGTTAATCTTATCCATACATTTTGGTTTCTTGATTGCAGTCCTGATGACACACCTTGGGATGGAGGTGAGTCCATTTGTGCATCTAATCACTGGTTTGATAGTGAAAAAAAAGTTATGCAGAATAATGGATATATCATTTATTTTATTTCTACTGCTATTCGTCTTCTCCTTTTTATGTTGCAGCATGGGGTTGTTATCTGTTATATGTATCTGTCTCCCTCCTTTTCTTTTGCTTTTTTTTTTTCCCCTTAATTTCCAGTTAGAGTCAAATCATGGTTTTTTCCTGTTACCTATTATGTGACCATTGCCTATGGAGTGACCATTGCCTAGTATGTTTGGTTGAGGCTCTTTCCCCTTGGCCCTTTTGCTTTCAGTTTCAATTTTGTAATTTACTTATATCGTATGCCATTCTTGTGGGCCTTTTAGGTTACATACAACTCTTTAAGGATGCTTTAATGATTTCTTTGTTCTGAAAGCGTGTTTAGATATGCATGGTGTGATAGGTCCAGTGATGGGTGCTTGTTATGAGGTAAACAGGGTTAAAAGTAGAACTTGTAAATGTTTGTGTTGGGGAGAGCATGTTGGTGGCACATGGGGTTAGGTCTAAAGGTAGCGTGGGCTTTCATGGAGAAGGCTACCGGTTGGTGTTTGGTTGTGTTAAGACGCCATGCATGATCTAATCTATGAGGCGCCAAATGAAAAATCTGTGTTTGGTCTTCTTTTCCATACACTTTATGCAAAATGCAGTCTTTTTTCAAAGCATGGGAATAATCCAATTTGAATATAAAAGAGATGCTATTATTGAAATTTGACACTGGAAAGTGAAATAAACTTTGTATTGATGAATTGCCATGTCATGTGTTGAGGGCTAATTTTGCATTTTTGCAATTATATATAGTTTTCAGCATTTTGAGTTTGTCAATATATGAATTGTTATGATTTTTTTTTTTTTTTATCATTGGAGCAGCGTAGCATCAGTGGCATTTTTTAATTCATCTCAATCTTCATTTTATATTTTACTATTTGCTATCTGCCTATGAAGCCTGTGTTTAAATATTGAATGAATCCTAATGTTACATATGCATTGGTGTGATGGAATTTCCATTGTTGTTTTTAACTCTCTTTCTTTTGAGTTCAGGAACGTTTAAGCTGACTCTCCAGTTTACAGAGGATTATCCAAATAAGCCACCAACTGTGCGCTTTGTTTCTCGGATGTTCCATCCAAATAGTAAGTATGGAGCACCAAGTAGATATTGCTGAAACAGTTGGGATCTATCTATATGGTTCTGGATTGCATGTTTCAATCAAGTTAAATTAAACACTTTGGAGAAGGATTAACAATGGAATGTAAAAGATGATAGTTTATATGTAAGAAGATATGATGTTAGTTGTAAAACTAGCTCCATCACCAGATTACACGTTTGGGCAGGAATCAAGTCCTTTCTTGGCTAATCCCCCTTACTTCATAGGATGAGCTAGTGGGAATAGTTGAACCTAGGACCTCTGAATTCCAAAGCAACCTTGTTATTATCAATTGCATCGTCTCCATGTTGGCAAGCATTAATTTACATAGTGAGGTGCCTTGCTTTTAAGTACAAGAACCGCTTGAATAAGTGAATGAGATTTATTTTTGACAGATCCATCCAAATAGAAAGTATAGGGTGATGAGAGATGTCACTGACTTTTTTTTTCCCCTCTACAATATTGATGCAAATGAATTGTTTTGGTTAATGGATTAAATTAACATTTGTTTGTAGAAAGCATGATGAATCCAATTCATGGTTTAGTGCATATAATGAGAGTTTGAGTGGATTCATTTTTTGAGAACCACTTAAATCAAGATTTAATTAAGATGATTTTCAAAAGTGCCAAATGTATTTGTTGATATTCTTTAACAACCAAATCAGATCTCAAGTTCCTGCATCTTCTATTGCATGTTAAAAAAAAGGAATCTTGAGCTTATTCACTTAATCTCTGTACCTTGCTCACTGATCTCTTATTTTCTATTTTTTTAAATTTAGATCTGTCATTAGCTTTGTTGATAATTATCTTTTAATTAGGAAGTGTTGATTTTCAAAGCTTTTGGGAGAAAAGGAACTATTTGCATTTTCTGACCATTATTTTTGTCAAACCTTTTCAGTCTATGCAGATGGAAGTATTTGCTTGGACATTTTACAAAATCAATGGAGTCCTATTTATGATGTAGCTGCCATTCTTACTTCCATTCAGGTACTGGTCTCTCATTTATTGCTTGTTAGTTATTTGCATCCTGTGAAATATATTATAATTGACAGTGGACGGATTAGAAGTACTATTTTACTGCTTTCACATGTTGGACCAAAACTCAGTCTTAAGAATGGGGCCGCTGATCATGATATCAGTTTATTGATGTACTAATATCTTCATTGTAGAAATTTTCTCAAGAATTTGCTGGATGCGTTTAGATTATAGAGTTCCTTTCATTACAGGTGAATGCACCGTCTTATTTATAGAATGGAGATTCCGAATATTCTTCATATATATTTATCCCAACTAGTGGGGTGTGCAAATAGAACTATTCTGAACGCACATGATGTCTCATCAGGATTTACAAACTATTAGGCTATAACAAGCTTGCATTATTTAGTTTGAATCAAGTCTAACTGAAATTAACATTGTTACCTAGCTTTAACAGTTATAGTAGCTGGGAATCTATGGTTTTACGTCAATGAACATACCTAGCGAGCATTGCCATCATGGCTGGCTCAAGATGGCGTTATCCTATGGTTTCATTTATTGGATTTGTTGTGTGCCCCCTATGAAACTCAAGTTTAAGAATATGATGCTCAGTTGTTTGGTGTATATGAAAGGGTTTCTTTGAGTCATTGCTTTCCAAACTCCCTTCAGCCTACTGGACTGTTTTGAAAGCTTATAGAGTTGCAATAGTGGCCACTTTCTTATTAAGAGATAAGCGATAGAAGTAGACCTCTTGACACTGTTGGTGCAAAAAAAAAAAAAAAAAAAAGAAAGAAAGATGTTTCTTTGCTTGTCAAGATCATTCAGTCAAGGGTTCAACCTCAACAGAAGACATTTTTTTTTTTCGAATCAGAAACTGAAAGAACAAACACTCACGCACACGTTTTTTCGAATCAGAAACAGAAGACATTTTAAGCAGGTGGCTTTCTTGTTTTTTCTGCCCTTTTCTGAATGTCTTAGGTTAGGATATAGCATGGTAAGTTTTGACGTTTTGTTTTTGCTTTTCATTTTATTTTTGTAATTTTTACTTCAAAAGAATTCCTCTTCTCCCTTTCTTCCTGTTTATGAAGAAAACATATTTTCCTTGTATGAAATTTTTTTTTCCTGTTACATCAAATGTTTTTGTACAGCTTTTTTAGTTGCCTGCACAAATTTGGCATCTTTTAAAATATAAGTGAAACACTTGTGAAGTTCAGCTATGGAATGAGGAAAGCATATTTTCCTTGTATGAGTTTTTTTTTCCCTGTTACGACAAATGTTTTTGTACAGCTTTTTTAGTTGCCTGCACAAATTTGGCATCTTTTAAAATATAAGTGAAACTCTTATGAAGTTCAGTTATGGAATGAGGAAAACATATTTTCCTTGTATGAATTTTTTTTCCCCTGTTACGACAAATGTTTTTGTGCAGCTTTTTTAGTTGCCTGCACAAATTTGGCATCTTTTAAAATATAAGTGAAATACTTATGAAGTTTACTCATTATTTGAATTCGGAATGTTGAAAAACCTTAACAACCTTTTCTATTCATTTTTTTTAGCTTTAGGATAAATTGCCAGTTATAAAATAGGATAATGGATCTTTGGAGTTCTATATTTTATTTTTCATGTTGGATACTAGTTTTACTTTATTATATATATGATTGGAAGCATAACTAGCAATTATCTTAATGCAGTCGTTACTCTGTGACCCCAACCCAAACTCGCCTGCAAATTCAGAAGCAGCAAGGATGTTTAGTGAGAACAAGCGTGAATACAACAGGAGAGTACGCGAAATTGTCGAGCAGAGCTGGACTGCGGACTAATACTCCTTTTGGCAAGTTACTTAAATATTTCTCATGGTAGTTGGGCTGTTTGAGTAATATTTGTCACTTAAAAACCATTGAGATACAAACTCTACTTTTTTTTTTGTGATGTTGTATGTTTTGCTATGTTTTGATGTTGGATGATAGGCAACTTATCAAATTCCTTATGATTTGTTGCTTGCATGTGCTTTTCTTTGTGTATATAGAATTCTTGTATTGCTTTGTGTTGAAAAAATCTTATAGACTTATTCTTGGCTTGTTTTTTCCTTTGATATCATTTGTGTAAACATATTACAAAGTCAATTAGTAAACTTGTAAATATACAAAATGTTGGAATCTTCTAAGTAGGAAGGTTCTCATCATTTGCCTAATTGTATTAGATTTTCAAGTTTGTGGTCAATGAACAATTTTATTTTATTTTATTTATTTATTTTTTTTGTGATTGTACTTAACAAAGTATTGACAGCATGAAAACCTGTCATTGAATGGCATTCTAGATATATGCACTAGTTGGCCACGGAACTAGATCAAATATGATAAAGATTACCTATGCATTAGGGCTTCGATGTTTTACTAAAATGTTCAGAGTTAATCCTATCAATGAGGATTATGTCTCTGTGCCTGGGGCTGCACATGTTTGCTGACATTAAGAGCAAGAAGTGTGTTTTTCGGTGAAGCAACTATGAGCTCTGTTCTGAGGTTATCATGATTTCCTTGCATCTTCTTAGTATTAAAAGCCCTTTTTTAGTTTAAGGTTGAGGCGTTTTGATGGCTACTAAAAAGCCTAGAACAATTTTTACCATGTGATATTATGGGGAGGCAGCTCCCAAGGCATATGATTTTGCTCATTGTTGCTTATTGTGCAATCAGGGTGCAATTTTAGTAAAATGTCATGGAAGCTCTGGGAAGAGGTCATGCTAGGCTGTCACAAAGCTCCCTCTTTGGAGGTGGCAATGAGTTTTCAATTTTTAGCAGTGGCTGCATTGTGTAGGAGTCTTGAAATTATGGTCATGTTTTTCTGTCTTGACTTGGGTTATCCGGCTTTAAAGAAATTCTCAAGTTTTCTAAAACGCTTGTAGAAAGTTTCATGTTGTTTTGGAGTTTTCCAAGCTCCAAGGCTGCAACTTAGATTGGTTGTTCTACTCTAGCAGGAAGGTACTGTGCTTATGAGCATTTTGGAAATAGGCCATGCTTGCTGGAGCATTCTGGTCTGAATAAGAAGCTAATTGGTAGGTTTGCGATGGTAAGAAATGAAATTTAGGTCAAATTGGTGAGGGAAATCAGTAGCAGTGCTATGGTAGCCTACCTATTGATTGATGTAGGTGCGTGACCTAATTCCTTGGTAGTTACGGGTCATCTGCATTCAACATGGTTTAGGAGCCATTGTTGATTAACTTATGCTTGGGGCACCTATTATCATTGCTGATGCATGACAGTGAAGGTTTTTGTTAATTTCTTACTGTTGTTTTCCAAGTACCATAGCGAGTAGAGAAGGAAATTAGCACCCTCTGAAGCCAACTGTTGCTTGGACATTATTGGAGCTTTTGGTCCGATCTTTGGGGTGGGATTGAGTCTTTGAGAGTCGTAGCTCAGAGTTTAATAAAAATATTTCTAGGTGGCTGCGTGACTACTAGCATGCAGAGCCCATGTTCACGTTTTGTGTATGATCTTTTATGTTCGGGGCAGTTAAGCTTGCCTAATAAGGTCCTATGAGGGTTCAATTGCCTTGACCACATGTCTAAGTAGTGTGTGGCCATTGGTTTGGTGTATATTTGCAATTGGGTGAGTGTCTCTTCGGTTGCATGCTTTGAAACTTGTTTATTTTTAGGGTCCTCATCTTTTTGACCTTACGGACTACAATGACAAACGAATTGTATTTTTAATTTTTTTTACAATGCTAAAATAAAGGTTTCAGTTGCATGAATGGATCATGCATATTTGTAATTGTTTAATGAATGTTAAACAATTTTACTGTAGCAGTTATTTTATCATTACTAAATTTTAAATGGACAAAGCTAATTGATTATATTGCTCTCTTCTGGTGGCATGAAATAATAGGTGCTTGCTTGACTTTTTATTTCTTCACTCACTTGCGGATTCAATTTAATTAAGTAGCCAACTATTTTAAGTTACAACAGACTTACTAATTATTAGAAAGGGTGGGTAGTCAGCGTATGTAAAATTCTCTGACGTTAATTATTAATATGCATCTGAATCTGAGCGCATTTCCTTTGTAATTTGAACGGCAAATCAGTTCTCAATACAGCAATGTAAAGAAGCAAATTTATTTTTTTAGCTGTTTTATGTGTATAACTGATTATATATATATTGGTAAACATAGGTTGATATAATTGATTTTATGTAGTTGAGCTGAGGTGTTTACGGATGGAATTGGGCTTACAATTTGGAAAGCGAGATGAAAACTGACCCCCTTTCCGTTTAAGCATGTGTGACTGGGAAAACTCAGTTTCCTGTGACCAAAGAAGCGGGGAAAGAAAGAAAAGAAATGGACAAGCAGAGAACTCAGTTTCCATTTGGAAGAACCGGCAATTTGCTCCTGCAAGTTGCATTGGTGGGCTGTAACGCGTTGGACAAATGCTAGTCAATGGATACTCTTTTTAATGTTAAAAATCATCTAGAAATAGAATCGAACTCGAACTTAAAAAATTTAATTTCACCCATCAACTATTATTTAAAGGTGGCAGGATTCTTTAGAACTTACGAGGAAATGCACACGCAAACTTGTAATTTCTTGTTTCTTAGAATTATGAACTTGTACTTTCTTAGAATTACTTGTGGGTGTGAACTTGTTTCTTAGAATTATGAACTTGTAATTTCTAGTCAAGGAAGTTTGCGTTGAAGAGCAAAAGCTGCTTTGCGTTGAAGAACAAAAGCTGCTTTATAAAATATCAACTTGCTAGCTTCATGGAGAAAAATTGGTCCTTCAAAATTCTTTTTGGACTCCACATGGGAATATAAGATTCCTAAAATACAAGCCATTTGACAAGACCTTCATTTCTCCCAAAGCAAATATGATAAAGAATGCTTCACAAACCCAGAAAAGGCATTGGAAACTCACATCATCATTCGAGAGCATCATCTCTCAATATTTTATTTTCAGCAACTTAAGAAAGATTATGATGATATAAACAGACTTAATCAATTGACATGGTAGAAAGAACTCCAGGTAAATATGTAAAAAATTACACAAAACATTGTACAGAAACCACATTTACAGCGACGTTTTCTGTACAATTAAGATCAAGAACGAGTGGTTTAGATGGAGCTATAGGATTCCCGACTGCTAAGATTTTCACCGCTGGGTGTCCATCCGTCTTGCATTTGAGCTGAATATTGCAAGTTCCAGAGAACATCTTCGATCGATGGTCTCTCGCTGGACCTTTTGGAGAGACAATTTATTGCAATTTCAATTGTGATTTTCAAAGATTCATGGGCAAAGGTGCTTTGAATGGATGAATCTGCCAATCCTTTTAGCTTTGATGGGAGATCTGTCAAGCTTTGCTGCATCTGTCACCCACGAACCACTTTATATTACAACGGAATACTTTAATAGTTACTTTTGACTAGCAAACTTGAATGTTGTAGAAAAAGGTTTCTAGTTATATTTATATACATACCTGAATTCTTAGTAGATCCAAGTCAGTTTGGGATGTGATTATCTTACCAGTAATGACCTCTAGTAGAATGATACCCAGTTGATAAATGTCTTCCTTGTCACCTTGCACAGACCTATACAAGAACAGGAAGAACTTAGAGTTCTACATATATAGAACGCTTCTCAGCATTATACATTGATTAGGAATTCCCGTACCCTGTAAGAGAATAAGGTGTTTCTGCTATGTTTGAAGTGCCTTCTGAACCAACCTACCAGATACCAAGAAAAGAATTAACACGAGTTATCCAAATGCCAAGAACCATACAAATGCTGCAGATGGAAAATTGAAATGCAAAATGTTTTTTATTTCATTTGAACTCACCTTTGCCTGCAGAGGCAGATGATAACTATTAATTTTTGCTGTTAGATTGTCATCCAACAAGATATTCTCTGCATTTATGTTGTTCCCAAACATACCCGGTGAAATCCCAGTGTGCAGAAACTGGATTCCCTTTGCAATGCCAGTTATAACTGTCATTCTATGTGACCATTTCAGCATATCTCGTTTTCTCCAGTCTACATAAGCAATTATAAGATGGTCAATTGGACAATTTACTTAGAATTTAATGTCAGGAAAATGATGGAATTATGTTCCAATATGTACCAGTAAGATAACTTCTTAGAGTGTGATTTGAGATATATTCGAAAACAAGAAAGACAGTGCCAGCTTCATAGATTTCATCTTGATCAGTGACAATGCAATGGCCAAGAATGCTGACTAAATTCTGATGTTGGAGCTTTGATATTGCTTCCACACTTCGTGTTAAAATCTCATATGGAAGTGTTTGCTTGTGTTTGAAACATCTTATAACCACTGCAGAACCATCACCGAGCCACCCTTTGTAAAGCTGTAGAGGATCTTATAGACATTTAGTGAAATAAATGCAGTTACAATCAATAATTATGTTAGATAATAGTTTGATCTGTTTTATATCTTGACTTGCAAATAAATGGTTGAACAAAGTTCATTCAAAGGAATGAGTTCCTAATAAAATTTTATTGTACGTGTTGTATACTTTCAAGTGTCTCAAGTAATTACAAAGTAATGAAAAACTGATTAGTTTTTTCAGTAAATGGCCATACCTGACCATGAGATCCATCTTCTATCAAATTTGAGGGATCAAAATTGTTTGTAGCTTCTTCAATTTCCTCTGAACTGAAAATATGATATGATGGGAGTCCAAGCAATCCCATCTTCGTGACTGGAGACACATGCCCTATTGATACAAGAACACATCTCTCTTTTTGTCACATTAAGTATGAAGATTTATAGACATGTAAGGTAAGATTCAAAAATAAATCATGTCCTAAAGCGAAATAATGAAGCTTAAAATAAAAAACAGTACTATTAACTGAACTGTTCAGAATATGCACATTGGACTGAAGAGAAATGAAGCTTACTTGCATCCACAGAGGCTTTTTTACTGGTTACTACCATCCCAAGTGACTTGTTTTCTCCCTTCCAAGCTCGCAGCTTAGGAATAACCCCAAGAACTAGAAATATAGACATGCCAATACCTGCAACAATGGCACCGATGACTCCAAGTACCAGAGCCAACTTGGGTTTAGACTTTTCCTTCTTCTGTAACTGAATTGGAGGCTTAACAGCCAATGCCTTTTCATAGCAGAACGAACTGGGGTATTGATGCTTTAAGTTCCCATGTGCCAAACAATTCCACGAATAAACCACAGTGCGGCTCGAAGAATTTGAGGTAAGGCACGCTGGTATATTTCCATTCAAGAGATTGTGAGAAAGATCCACAAACTCTAGTGTATCACTGCATTTTGAGTTCACTTGAAGAGCACCTCTGAATTCATTTCCAGCCAAGTTAAGTTGCTTTATTGATGGTAAAGAAAACAAGTCAGATGGAATTGCTCCAACAAACTTATTGTAAGATATGTCTAATCTCTGAAGCTGCTCAAACTTCCTGCTGGTATCGTCGGGAATTTCAGAATGAAATATGTTGTTCCTCAAAACAAGACTAATGATGTTACTCCCCATAGAGGGGAACTTGGGTCCTAGTAAATTGTTACCAAGATTCAATTCTTCTAAAACTAGCAAACCACTAAGATCAGGAACAGTTCCATTTAGCAAATTATCTTCCAAAACAAGACTCCTGAGATTCTCCAATGAGGAAATTGATGAAAGTATGGTTCCGTACATGAAATTCGAACTCAAATTTAGCACTTCAAGCGATCTCAACCGATTAATCTTTCCGGTAAATGGACCCCAAATCCCTAGTGCCACCAGAGACAGAACCTTCAAGCTTGAGAGCTTGGTAACAGTAGTGAAGAATGAATCACTTGAGAATTTCTCAGATAACGTTTGTGCGGAAGTTGTGAAGTTCTTCGGGGTTTTTCCTTGGCTCGGGGAAGAAGAAAAGTTCTTGTTCCCTACTATAGTTAATTCAGTTACATGGTTTCCTGAGCAAGAAATCTTGAGATATGGAGACGAAGGATAGTAGCAGAAGTTGGTGGCTTTAGTCCATCCATCAAGGACTGGAGGGAACTCGAGAATCTGTTGGAGTCTAATTAGAATTCCGATTTCTGATGGTGATATTTGGGAGAAGGAAAGTGGGAGGAGGGGATAGAAAATGGGAATCAAATAAGAAAATATGAAAAAGACTCTGATTTTCTTCATTGTTCTTGAAGATTTGATTAACAACAGCTCAAGCAGGAATCTTCAGGAGCTTCAGAACTAGAAAATAACTGTCATAACTGTCACCAATATCGTCTTTCTCTTGAAGAACTCGTAAAGACAGGAATTTTTGTTAATTGGTTTCATCAGAAATGCAGAAATCATTGTGAACAAGAATTTCTGCAGAGGAAGAAGCATAGCTGCTGCTTAGCTTGATCGAGCGTAGCTTGAAGGATGGATTAAGATTCGGTGTCCCGCACGCTATAATAATTAATTGCTCTCAGCTTCCACTGCCGATAAAGCTTACGAAGTCAACGTCATCACAAGCAAAGCATGGCGGAACGCGGCATCAAAGTACAAAGTTGGTGGCTTATTTAATATGGTACACCCCCCACCCCCCCAACAACGAGCTAATCTAAACCACTCGACACTGCCACGTGTGTTTTTGAGCTTTTAGGTTGGTTGTGACTTTTTTGTTGAAACTTTGCGAGGCTCAATTATTATAAATTAATAATAATAATGATATCACGAGATTTCTATTTTTCTTTTATGGTAACTAAATAATCTTTATGGGGGCCATAACATGAAAATAAGCCTCAAAGTTTAACAAGTTTGAGTTTATAGTTATAATATAATTAATCACTCTATTTATATTTTATATTAAAATTTATTCTGTATGAAGAGACTTATATAATATTTATATTATGTGTTGAAATGATAACTATATAAAAATTTATTTAATATATATTATACATTTATATAATTATAATTTTACAAAATTTTTTATTTTTAAATTTTAAATTTATGTTTTATTAAAAAGAGTAATATCAACTTATATAAGCTTCAGTGATTATTTAAATAGATTGAGTTTGAATTTTATATTTATAATATAATAACAAAAATATGGCATAATAGGTGATGATATGAGTATAAAATCTCAATTTTATTTTATATAAATGATATTTAAATTTAAATTTTGTTTATGCTTTTGAATTATTGTTAATTTCACGTCATTTTCACATTAAAACCTTCTTTTTCTTTCTCTTCTTTTTGCTTTATTTTTTTCATTCAATTTTTGTAGGTTTTGCAAGTTAGTAAATTTAGATTTGTAAGTCATAAAATTGTGTAAGAAAATTAAGAAGATAAAAGAAGAAGACGATTTTGAATATAAAAATAAGCTATGAGATTGATAATAGTTTGAAAATATATATATATATATAAAGAGAACATATAAATGAAATTTATTTAGCTGCTTTAATTGTTTTTCTTATTTTTCTGTTTGATCAGACGAAAATACCCCTATTTTATGATACGCGCCGCCGACTGTGGTTATGATGGGCAGGAGAAAAAGTGAAGCTGGTGGTAACCGACGATGATACAGCTGAGAAGCACCTTAAACTTTGAAATTCCCAGAATGGCCCTAACCTTCGCTGAAATCTGGATGCATTTGTTAGTGAGTGGGAAATAATTGAGGGAATGGACGCATTTGTGATCACACCATCGACATGTCCAATTTATTAGGGTATTGTATGAAAACGATGCACGGAGCAATCCAAGCAATTATTAGATTGATGATGCTTATCTCTAGAAACTAGGGTTTAGATGATCTGACGGTTGATAGATAGAGGGTGGGTGGGGAGAATGTCAAAAAGGTTGGACCATGTGACGTTCTTTAAAATTTAGAATTGCCCATTTGTTTATATTCTAGGCGTGAGTGAATAGTTAGTTATATGTATTATTAATTAATTATTATAAATTCATCAACAACCTTGTTGAGATTTTTCGTATCTTATTAGGTGCAACTTTAATTCAAAAGTTATTAATTTTGGTTGCTTCCGAGTGTATCCATCTTGAAGTTCTTTGACACCTCTTATCATTTACTATCCAATAACTTTAGTCCTTGATGCCCATTGATCTAAGTGTTCGATTCATACTAACGGCTAATTTAAAAAAAAAAAAAAGGTAGATGATGATGAAGAAGGTAAAACTAGTTCAATTAATTTAAAAAAAAAAAAAAAAGAAAAAAAAAAAGAGTGGAGTAATGTTGTGAAGGAGGAGTTGGGGAGGTTCGTAAAACACAAGTTTGCATTTATTAATTTAAAAATTGTGATATTCGAGGCTTTGACGACTATAATTGAATTAGATGCTGAAATAAATGTGCGTGGAGGGTGATCTTATTAATAATAAGGTTCAACTGAAAAATTAATATGTCATACAAATATCTTTTATCAAGATTGATTGAAAAAGGGACAATTAGTTCATTACTAAGTTAGATTTTTGAAAAGATTCTTATTTTTCAATCCATGAAATCGGATATTTTTCTTGACAACTTTGCATTTTTCTTCATTTTGCAATTTATAAAATAGTCAAACCATCGTAAATTTTATTTTATTTTAATTTCAATTTGAATGATCCAATATGCATTTAAAAAGGAAACTGTTAAGCATATGTTAAAAATATTGCAAATTAGAATTTACATGAGAAAGTTATTGCAATTTAAAATAATTAATTACCAAATCAGTGTTAACTTACAATATGCACCAATTAATTATTTCAAATGATCATAATTTTCTTATTTCAATGTTAATTTGAGTATTTCAAAATACATTATAGAGAATTTCACCTTCTTTTTAACATATTTTAGATTCCTCAAATTAAAATAAATAAAAAGAAAGTTATGGATATTTGAAGTTCTTAAGCGATTGGTTAATAACTTTTTTATTTTTATTTTAATTTGATATTTATTTAAATGGCGTTACAAAGTTTTTTTTTTTTTAATTTTCTTTTCAACTTATTTTAAATCGGTTAAATCAGAATTGAAATAACAAAAGTTAAGGTTATTTGAATATTCTTTTGACTGTAAAATAGATCAAGACTTCTACATTAATTTTATAAATTATGAGGCCTCTACTTAAAAATTTTAGAACACTTGGTACTTGATCTCTAAAAATTTATTTTGATCAATTGATTCATAAATAAATGAATATTTTTGCAATAAGAAATGAATAATCTTGGCTTCTAAGATTATTATTATTTTTTTTTTTCAAAAGATGGATGTACGTCTTAGCAATATAGAATAAAAAGAATCTCGGCTTTTTGACTAATTTTAATAACATAGGTACGTTTTTTTTTTTTTTTTTTCTTTTTCTTTTCAAGAAACATATACTCATTACATAAATTATATATGTATATACTTTCATTTTTACACTGCATATATTCCAACTAGCTTTTGCACATTTTAAGATTGATTAGGATTCGTACTTTGTACGTGACTTGATATCGCTCTTTTCAAATTTTGAAACAACTCAACCACTTAACAAAAATCAGTAAAGTCTTGGTTCATTGAAATTTTGAGCAAATGATGTTATGTTAATCGAACTACTTGGTAAAGTAATACTTTCAGATTAATGATTTTATATAAAACCTTTCGCATAACTAATAATTGTCACATAATCACTAAAAAGCTACGCGGGTACAAAATTACGGTCTCTCAAGGGCAAAAGGTGAAAAAAAGAAAAAAATTACTAAAAAAGATTTTCCCTTCTACTAAAAACGTAATACTTCTAGCACAATTTTAAACAAATGTTTTTATTATCAATCCAATTTCATGCTGAACGAACCAAATTAAAAACAAGTGTTATTAAGTATGATAACCAGTCTTGTTTGACACCAACTTGCATGGATGTGTGTTTTGATATAAGAATTTCGTTATTTATTAATGAAAATACAAACATTGAAAATGCCCTAACATTATTTAATTTCATATGAAATGCAAACTGCTAGGAGATAGAGGTAGACGCTAAGGTAAAGCTAGGGATTCAAGTAACAAAGGACAAACTTATTGCTCAAGCCATCACTTAACTTGACCCCAAGGCGACAAAGGCATTGGTGGAATATACCATTTCTATCTTTGATTGACTTATCTATGTGATGATTCTTCTTAGTTTTACCTTGTCTTTCATATTTTGGTATGTCATATCTAGATTGGAGTAACAATTTGTAACATGACACAATAACTTAACTCGAACATGAGACGCATTTTAATAGATTTGAGTTTAATAGGTTTGAATCAAAATGACTTTTGGTGGAAGGTATTGTTTTATATATATCTATCTATGTGCTTATTGATATTGGTTGCACTTTATCATTTATATTTGGAAAAAATAGTAAATAAATTAGAACTTATACCAATTAGAGCTTCCACATGGCTTATGTTGAGTACAACAACTGTGGAACAAATTTAACCTAATATGATATGTGAACATTGTGTGTTAAAACTTGGTGAATTCAGAACTTTTGTAGATTTTTGTGTATAAGAATTTTTTGAGTTTGAACGCGATTTTAGGTATAAATTGGTTGGCTACACATCATGCACATGTGGATTGTTTTGCTAAGCACGTCGTATTCTGGATATTGGGTTAGCCTACAATTATATTTCAAGATAGTGCTATAAAGAGACTTAGTACAAAAGGTAGATTAGCAACACATAGATGTACTCAAGTTAGTATGATGATTACGAATGGTGAGGGATCTTCTAGATCAAGAGTTGGGGATAATCATGTGGTTCAAGATTTTCTTGAGGTATTTCTTGATGATTTATCGGGTTTGCCTTTGAAGAGAAAAAAAGGATTTTATTATTGAACTAATTTTGAGAACACAACCAATCTTGATTGTTAGTTGTATTGCATACTAACTATATTATAGGTATTTTGCGAATGTTTTGCATGGGTTAGATAGGAAATAGGATATATATACAAACATGAGCATTCATATTAGCATTGCATGTTTAGTTACATAGTTAGAGAATTTCAATATGACTTTTACTTATTTATACTTATGATTTAATACCTGAGGAAGGTTCTTAGTTGTCTATGTGGGTTGAGGTTGAGTAAGAACAAGTACACCAAGGAAACAAGGTTGAAAAAAGGTCAAATTGTTGAATTTCCACTGATTACCGCGATAGAGCAACATACTACTGTGGTAACTAGAGAGTGAATACAAAGAAAGAACAGGCAAATCACAACTGTGGTAGTGCAGAATCTATTACCACAGTAACCTGAGAGACAATTCCATGCACAAAATGACTATCGTGGTAGTGCAGTAGTTAACAAAGTTTGTGAATTTTTGAATTGTTTGATCATTGAGACTATCGCAATCCATTACCATGGTAGTGCTATTAAATTACACTTTTAGTTTTTTTTTTAAATTGTGTTTTAGGAGCTTTTAAAGGAAACTATAAATAGATAAGGGTATTAAGGTTTATGAATTATTCAGATATTGTTTTTGTTGGCAATAGAGTAAAAGATAATGAAGAATGGAGAAGAACATGAAGAAAGAGATCAAGATTATAGTATGATCTTTGATTTGTTTAATTCTTTGTTTTGTACTATCTATAGTATGTTCAACTAAACGTTTTAAATTATATGATGTAATTTTGATTGCAGGGACCCTTGATTTAGTATTTTGATTAATCTATTATGAGTTTTTGTTTTATACATTGTGTTCTTATTACTTTTTATTTACTAGCCATTGATAGATTGATTCTAGATTGTTAACCTAACTCAGGAGAGAAGTTTAACGGTTTGATCATCAAGGTATAGACTTAGAGAAATCAATTAAACCAGGAGGTCATTGATTCTATAGAAGATTGCAAGTGAATTTAGTGTATATTGCATTAGTGTGTTAACTGTATGTTTCATAAGAGGATATTAACAGACTTGGTTAATAGGTATTAAAACACTTTAGGAGAGTGTTTTAGTGAAAAGTGTCATAACCCACAGAAATGGGAATCAAATTAATTGAATTATGAATTAAGGGGGATCACATGATATTTTATTATGCTAGAAACTTTATTGATATAGTTTTCAAATTTAGTTTTCGTTCGCCTTTAATTTGATTTAAGTTTAAGATATTTAAACTTGATTTGTAGCCTTAATAAAATTGATACTAATAATAGATTGGAATTTGAGATTCTTGGCAATCAACCATTTTTTGAGGATGATACTTGGCATTCAACCATATATTGCTATTGTGATACTATACACTTGTAGTGTTTGCAACAAGTTTTTGGCGTCGCTGCTGGTGAGCAATGTACAAGAGTCTTAGAACCAATCAAATTTAGTTAAATCTTGATTAAGGCAAATTTTCTTTTTGTTAATTTTATTTCATTCTCTTCTATTATCTAATTTATTGGATACATGTGATCTTGTTGATTTGCTTGTGGTGTTTTAGGTTTGTTGATGAGTAGAGACTCACTTGGGTTGAACGATCTAGACTAGTCAAAGAAATTTCAACAACTCTAATTGGAAGTTAAAAGTCATAAATCTAATATGGCTAAAAGTAGTAGATCTACTATTGGCAATGATGGTGAAGTATCACTCTAGGACTTCTTCAAGCCTATGCTTAATAATAACTACTCTGGAATCGTTCGAACTCCAATCAATGCCAATAATTTTGAGTTGAAGCCATCCTTGATCACTATGGTGCAACAACAACAATTTGGGGGTTTGGCTAAAGAAGATCCAATGTCACACCTGAATTCATTCATGGAAATATGTGATACAATGAAGATGAATGGTGTAACAAAAGATCAACTGAGATTAAGGTTTTTTTCCTTCTCTCTAAGGGATAAAGCGAGGACATGACTGTAAATTCTCTTACTGGGTAGCATCACTATTTGGGAAGAGATGGGTCAAAAATTTCTACGTAAATATTTCTCTCCAACTAAAATGCACCAAATTTGAGGTGAGATCAATTCATTCAAGTAGTTAGAATTCGAGTCACTCAATGAAGCTTGGGAGATGCCCTCAACATGGTTGTTCTACAGTGGTTTGACACCAACTACTAGAGCCTTGGTTGACTTAGTAGCTAAAGGATCGTTAATGGAAAAGTCTACTACAGAGGCCACATAGCTCATTAAAGATATAGTAGCCAATGCTTATGGCCATGACACCCAAACAGGCTCGATGAAAAGGGTTAGAATACATGAGGTGGATGAGATCATACCTCTTCAGGCTCAGATTGCATTTATGACCCACAAGTTGAATTTGTGGGATGAGAAGATTGGTAGTGGGTAGTTACAAGCTCCTCAGAACCGTTTATCCTAGCCATAGTCGAGGCACACAAAGCTCCATTTATAGAAGAGGGATCTATAGAGTAGCTAAATGTAGTGAATCATTTCGGCAACTTTTAGGGATAGCAACAAGGAAAGTTTGTTCTTAGGTACAAACATCTAGGTGTTCGTAATCATGAGAACTTTTCATATGCCAATAATAAGAATGTGCAATAAGCACCATCAGGTTTTGCATTGCAGTCAAAACTACATGACAAGAATCCATCTTTAGAAGATAAAATGGATCAAATGATGAACATGCTAGCTCATTTCTTTGAAGAATTGATAGGAGAGTGGATAAAAATGACAGCAAAGTTTCAGGATTGGAGGTGCAAATGGGGAATATGAATGTCATAGTAAAAAGCCTTGAGACTTAGATGTGATAGCTAGCATAAGCATTCTCTAGCCAGTAGCGAACTGCTTTCCCTAGTGACACGCAAGTGAACCCAAAGGAAAGCTGCAAGGCAATCATGACTAGAAGTGGAAAATAATTACAAAGTTTACCCCGCCCATCTAAACCCACCATTATAATTGAAGAAACTGAAAGTTTTGAAAAGGTTGGACTACCATCATCAATAGAGATAGAAAAAAAGAAGCCTACACAAAAAATTGGTGTGAGAACTCCTAGTATAACTATTTAAGGTAGCACATACCTTGAACCTTCAACATTACCCTTCATTAAGGGATTTCAAAAGAAGAAACTGGATGAACAATTTGCTAAGTTTTTGGAAATGTTCAAGAAAATTCATATTAATATCGCATTTGTTGAGGCATTGTAGCAGGTGCCCAACTATGCCAAGTGCATGAAGGAGATCATGTCTAGAAAGCAGAAGCTAGAAGATTTTGAAATAGTGAAGGTCACAAAGGAATGCAATGCTTTTCTTCAGAAAAAGCTTCCTCAAAAATTAAAAGATTCAGAGAACTTTACTATCCCATGTAACATTGGTTCGGAAGTCTTTGAAAAGGCACTTTGTGATTTTTGGGCAAGTATCAACCTTATGCCTATGTCAGTATACAAAAGATTGGAGATGTCAAAGATAAAACCCATTACCATTACTCTTCAACTTCTTGATAGATCAGTTACATATCCACAAGGGATCATTGAAGATGTGTAAGTAAAGGTTGATAAGTTTATCTTCTTGATAGATTTTGTTGTCCTAGATATGGAAGAAGATGGAGATATACCTGTAATTCTTGGGAGAGCCTTCCTTGCTACATGCCATCCACTAATTGGTTTACATAAGGGCGAGCTTACTTTGAGAGTAAATGAAGAGAAAGTGGTCTTCAATCGTTACAAGTCCATAAAATTCTAAAGTGATTTACAAGAATGCAAGAGAGTGGATGTGATAAATTCTTGCATTGTTGAAGTGATGGACAAATTTAGCTCTCAAGATGATATGGTTGGGTGCATCTCTCGTTCTATTTTCTCTTCCCAACCCATTACTGAAGATGAGAGATTTAATGTCCTAGCATTAGAAGCCTCACCACCTGAGCCACATAGCACATGCCTTCTTCGCATGATCTCTCTCAATCTGACACTTCTCCAGATGTTCCTAAGGCTATCAAGCTGAAATCTCTTCCTAACCATTTAAAGTATGCCTATTTGGGTGGAGCTCGATTCTTGCCTATTTGGGTGGAGCTTGATTCTTGCCAGTCATCATCTCTTCTTCATTGACGTCTATTCAAGAAGAGAAGTTACTACAAGTACTCTGGGAACATAAATTTTCTATTAGGTGGACAACTGAAGATATACGAGGCATTAGTCCTAAAATATGCATGCATAAGATTCTCATGGAAGTCTCATAAACTTACAGTAGAGTATCTGTGGAGGCTCAATCCCATAATGAAGGAAGTTGTTAAGAAAGAGGTAACGAAGTGGCTTAAGGCGGGTATTATTTATGATATTTTAGACTCACAATGGGTCAGTTCGATTCACGTGGTACTACATAAAGGAGGAATAACTATGATTACAAATGATAAGGGTGATACCATTGCTTGTTGGAATACTAGAGGGTGGCAAGCATGCGTAGACTACATAAAACCGAACAAAGCCACAAGAAAGGACCACTCCCCTTTGCCATTTGTAGATTAGATGCTAGATTGCATTGCAAGGTATGACTTCTATTGCTTCTTGGATGGGTATTCAGGCTATAATCAAATTGTCACTGCTTCTGAAGACTAGGAAAGGACCACTTTCACCTACACATATGGTACCTTCGCATTTAGGAGAATGCCCTTCAGTTTGTGCAATGCAGCAAATACTTTCTAGTAGTGTATGATGGCTATATTTGGTGATATGATAGAAGACATTATGGAATTTTTCATGGATGATTTCTCAATTTTTGGTGCTACATTTGACGATTGCCCAATTAATTTAGAAAAAGTTATATCGCATTGTGAAGAGAAGAACCTAGTCCTAAATTGGGATAAATGTCATTTTATTGTTCAAGAGGGCATAGTTTTAGGGCATAAAGTTTCAGTTGAAGGACTAGAGGTGGACTGAGGAAAATTTGAAGTAATTGAGAACTTGAAGCCACCTACATCAGTTTAGGAAGTTCACAATTTTTTGGGGCATAAGGGGTTCTATCGTCGATTCATTAAGAATTTCTCCCATATTGTCCATCCTCTATGCCATCTATTAGAGAAAGAAGCTGAGTTTGATTTAAACAATGAGTGCCTTGAGGCATTTATTACACTTAAAAGGGCACTCATGAGTGCTCCTATCATGTCTACTCTTGTTTGGAGTAAACCCTTTGAGATCATGTGTGATGCTAGTGATTATGCTGTTGGAGAAATTTAGGGAGGAAGACGCGACAAGATGTTTAAAGCCATCTACTATGCAAGCAAGACGCTCAATGATGCACATAAAAATTATACCACTACTGAGAAAGAGTTGCTCGCCCTTGTCTTTGCTTATGACAAATTTAGAGCTTATTTGTGGGTTCCCATGTCACAATGTTCACAGATCACGCTGCAGTAGGCCATCTCTTTGCTAAGAAGGATGTGAAGCCCCACTTTATCCAATGGGTTCTTCTACTTCAAGAATTTGACATTGAAATCAAAGATACAAAAGGTTCAGAGAATGTCATAGTTGATTGCCTATCTCGCCTCCCTGGAGACATTGCTGATGACCCCATGTGTATAGTTGAATTGTTCCTTAATGTAATACCTGAAATTTTGTGACATAATATTTGTACTACATGGAATTTTAGTGACGTAATAGCCGAAAGTTGAATTTAAAACACATATACGTATATATTTATATATAAATACATATATGTATATTTGTCATTGGTATGAAATTAATTAGTTAGTATAGAAATATAGATGAGCATATGATGATTAATATTAGACATATAGAATTATTGGGTAACTATGTACTACTCCAATTGAATAAGAAAATAATATTTTTAATATGATATTAATATAGAAAAAGTATGTGTATAAAATATTAATTAGATGCACTAATAAAAATAATATTTCGTTTAATATAATGATACTATACATAGAGAATAAATGGGTAAAGGAAAGTCATGAATGACAAGAAAGTGTCATAAATTTATTTATTTATTTATTTATTTTGGCATATTTGAAAAATGTCATATTGATCAATAGAATTGTAAATAGTAAA
>JAJIYU010005590.1:0-22038 GCA_030144865.1 Tinospora cordifolia
TTTTTTTTTGACAAAATTCTTGGGTATTACAACCTCGTTCCTCTTCTTCTCAGCATGCATGGCAGCAATGCACATCAGCTCGCAACTATTGTGCATTCTTCATGGATTGGGTAGAGATCCAACCAGAAAGGGGTTTTGAAAATCTCAGATCTTGGTTGGAAAAGTTAGAAACATGCTTGGAAGTAGCTTTAATGGTGACTATTTTGTAGATTCCGTTCTTCACCAGTAGCATGCACGGCTGCTCTTCGCTTCAACAACAACACACACAGATAGCACAACACACACATCACGATCTTCTTCTTGTTTGCCCATCACAACATCTTAAATCTCCTTGCGTTCTGTTTCTTCTTCATCACATATCGCTACAAGCAAGACGCCCTGCAGTTGGTTTTTCATCATCCAAATGCAATAGCATGGCCAGCTGCAGCATGTTCTTTATTTTCACGTTCTAATTGCAACAATCGCTACTTCACTCTTCTTCTTGACCAGATTTTCAGCCTTCTTTTCACCTTAGTTTTGTTACCATTCTTCACGGACCTACCGAAGCAACAACGACTTATGCTCCTCTTTTTTTTCCTGCAAAACACAGATCTCGTTCGTAGAGCATGCATCAGTTTGTTCTTCTTATCCAAACACCATAGCAATAGCCTCCTTCTTCGTTCAATTCATTCAAATCGTGAAACATAGCAACAATTGTAAAAACACAGATGCATTCTTCTTCGTGCAAGATTAACAACAGCAACGAGCTGCTCCTTCCTTCTTCTTTTTCGTGCACAAAACACAAACACCTAGCAGCTTCGTTCTTCATTCTTCAGTTCGCGGTTCACAACCCAGCACACTTCCCTTCTTCCACTTTGTCCGACAACAACAGCTACAACCAGAAAAATCTGGTTTCATTTTTTTCGTTTCGTTTCAGCTTCAAATCCAAATCTGCATCTTCATCTTTATCTTCATTTCAACTTTGGATCTTCTGTTTGTGGTTCAGATCTGATTTTTTTTTTGTTGCCATCTTTGAATCCACACACAACAACAACTCAAAATGCACCTAAGCTTTGGTTCTTCATCTAGTTTGTCCAACATTAAAATCCCAACCTGTTCTTAGCTTCTTCTTTGTCAAGTTGAAATGCAGAAGCATAGCAAGCTGTGTTGCGTTTCAGGTTCATGATTTTATTTTATTTTGTGTTCTTGCCCTAAAACGAGAATGAAGAAGAAGATATCTCATTTAATCTTTATAACATAATGAGAATGAAAAGGAAAACTTGAAGATCAAGTTTTCCTTTATTTATAAGCATACATAGATATTTTTATTTTTTTTTCCAACTAACCATACTAGTCATTTTTTTCCCAAATCATGTAAAACCATATTATTTCTTCTTCTTTTTTCAGTCAACCCATATTTGATTTATTTTTTCCATCATTTGGCCGAAAAAAATCACACATTTATGTATATAGTTATAAAATATAGTTTTAGCAATGTTTTTCTTGATGAATTTATCTCATAGTTCTTCTATCGATACATTCGCAAGCATCGTAATATTTTTATTTATTTTTTAAATCATAATCTATGCATACATTTAAATAAAATATGATTTTAACTCATTTATTTTTTTCGTGAACCTCATATTTTTATTTTTATTTTACTTAAACATTATTAATTTTAAACTTTTATTTTCTACGCGTATTGCAAAGACCATTATTTATTTCTAACTATCCATATTTTATCTCTAATAGTATTTATTTATTTAGTTTTATTTCATCTTATTTATTTATTTGATTATTTTATAATTTAATATCTCCAAAAATGACGTGTACGTTTTTCAAATTTTTCGGGGTATTACAAGAAGGCTTAAATTTGAGGTCCATGTGATTATAATAAGCTTAACTAGGGAGTTATCTTAGTTAAGTTGTGCTCTTGATTGACTGATATTATAGGGTGTGTGAGTTAATTGTGGAATAAACTCTAAGGTTTTCATACCTTTTGAATATTGAGATTGATTTTCAAATAACAGAATTGATTTGTTATATCAAAAGGTTTCAAAGTATTCCATATGAAATCTACATGAGTTATTATGATTATGATGTTTGATAGAGTTGGGACAGAAAGAAAGAGAGATAGAAAAGAAAAGAAATAAAGTGATGCTCCACCTCTTAGGTGTCCATGATGTACTTGATTGATATTCGCATGTGACATGATTGTGTTAGATTATATGGGTTCAAGCATATTACGATAATTAAGCCCTTGAAAATCGGAATTGGGGCTACATGTGGGAGGCATGTTGTTGTAGTCACTATGCGACTTTTACTAGGGACTTAAAACTTGAACCTTTATCGATTTTATCGTGGTTATTCTACTAATTCCATCCTCTTGGCTAACCTAATACTTGGCTAGACTTGCCATGTGCTGGTGCTATTACGAAGGTCAGAGTACTAGTTGATGGATTTTGATACTGGGTGTTCGATTTCTTGTTGAACTTCCTCTTCTTGAAGTTTTTTCCTTTTACCATCCTTGATTCCTAGATATAGAAGCTAGAACTTGTGTTATTACACGTTGAATCAATTGCGCTTGTCGAGGTTCATCATCACAATCCAAGTTGTATCAAAAAACTCTATGAAACAAGGAATCAAATGCCGAACAATGTGCATTTTGACAGATTTCAGGCTTCAATGCTCTTCGGTTAAACATTGCTCTCTTTTTCTAATCTGTCACAAGTCCCATATCATACAACTCAAACTACAAGAACTTGTAGGTGTGCTCTCAAAGTGACATGGTTTCTTTTCGAAGTGAAAGAAATTCCACTTTTCTTCCTTCATGTTTAGCTCTAGGAATGAAAGCCTCTATGAATAACTCCTTAAACTCAGTTCAGGTTGACACCTAACTCTCTATTGCCAAAATCGATAATCACCAACTTGTGGCATCACCTTCCAACCTAGTTATCTTCCTCAAGCTTTATAGACCTTACTATATTCTCAATACTTAACGGCCAGTCGTTGGTCTATTGTAGGTTTACCCTTCTTCGGTACTTTTTTGGTTAAGATTTATGAACTTCATTAGAAGCTTCTCATGGGAACTCTCCTTCTTATGTCTAGGATTTCTTCCCTAGTAGGTTCATGTCCAACTAGCCCTTGTTCAACTGTAGGTGGATCATTGGGCCTTACTCATTGTACTTCTATTATGATCCCATCGACTATGCTGATGGGTAGCAATGATCGATGTCTGTAGCATTTCTCCCTGAGCTCTTATTAGTTTTTCTAACTTCTACATAGTAGTTAGCTTAGATTGTGATGGCATGAGTTCTTATGGTTATCTATGCATATGACCTCTTGGCATTTTGATCAGCATTTATCACAGATACTTATTTACCATCACATGAAGTAATCAACATATGCTTCCACATATTTGAACTTCATTGAAAAATTTCCCTTCATTAACAATTAGTATGTACATTACTTCCCTAGAACATAATCCAAACCCTATAGCCATACATCCAAGAATATATTCCAAAATACATCCCTACACTTCCTATTTCCTTACATACAACAAAAGAAATACTTATAATCATAGTTGGTCAGATGACTGACCACAACTTTTATAGTATCTTTCCACTTGTTTACCCTTTCCTTTCAAGGGTCTAGCTTCTCTCTTTCTTTTCTTCTAAAGATTTACATTTGAAGTGTTACACTAGGACAGGTGCAATGGTTATTGGTGTTTATTCTATTTCCCCCATACTTCTTGAGTTTCACAGCTCTAATGGGTATATTAGCTAGTTTACTCGCACCTCTAGTTGAAGCAATTGAGCATTTATGAATTGAGCCCTACTTAATCATAACTCAATACAAAAATTCTTAGTGCCATCTCCAACATGTCTCTAGTCCATTGCAACCTTGATCTAGTAGATCCAAGTTTGTTTGATATCTATAACCATCATCAATCATATATCTTTAGGCATGTATATTCAAAGCACAACATGTAGATTCATGGCATATTCCTAAACTAAGCAAGCGTACGTGTAAACATTATTTCAATCAAAATAAAAAGTTAAAATCCAAAAATCATATCCATCTTATAGCTTGATTCCTTCTAGTCTTGTACTGGTATCCTAAGCTTTTCTTGAATCTTTAACCTTAAAGATTTAGAATCAACACTGTTCTAGTGATTAATTTGTGTTCAATACTTTTAAATCATATCCTAATGATTCCCTATCCTTTATGATGTTTAATTGTGCAAGGAAATCACGTTTGATGAGTCTTAATGTAGTCTTTGTTTTGTGTACTGCAGTAGAAGAAAGGATTACTGTTAGAAGAAAGAATTACCACATTAATCAGAATGCACAAGTGGAAAAATGGGAAGTGCACTATCGCGGTAACTAGAGGAAAATACTAATGTTCAAATGCATTATAGTAGTAGAGTACCGAGGTAACTAGTCGATGATACAAGAAGGTAAGCACATTACCATGGCAGACTACCGCAATAACTAGAAGATGATGTTAAAAATGCATTATAAAACCATGGTATAGTATCACGGTAGTCAGAGAAAATGTTCAAAAAGAAAATGAATGTATTACAACAATAACCATGATCAGTACCGCAGTAATTAGTACGAAAAGTGGATTTCTTTGCATATTTCTTCCATCCCTTGTTCTCTTATAGCCTTGACATCCTAATACCTCAAATTCTAGACCATGAACCATGAATTGAAACTTAGATAAAGTTAGTATACCTTCTTTGATCCATTGATTCCTCCTGTTGCTACAAAAGAATGGCCAAAAGTAGGTTCTAGCAACTACTATACAATATTTTGATTTTTCCTCCTTTCTGCTACTATCATTGCTATGTAGGAAAGCTAGGGAACAAAAGAGGGTCAAAGAAAATGGCTAAGAAAGCAAGAAGAGAAAAGAACTCATGCTTGCTTGAGTGATGAGAATGGGGTGCTCATGCTAGGTTTATATAGAGTTCAATTGTGTTGAGTTTAGGATCTTTGGAGTTGTTTCCTTAATAAAAATCTTTCCTAAACTCTTTCCCTTTCTATTTTACTTGTTTCCTGTGACAAGTATTAGTAAGTGATGGTTTTAGCAACAACCCATGTGTTTAGAAACTTTACATAGTTGTTTGGAAACTTTCCGTAATTGTTTTTGAATAAGATTTTACAATTACTATAGTAGTGAAATTGCATTATTGCGGTAACCAGAGCAAAATGTTTTCATTGGTTTTCTAGGCAATCCACGCACTACCATAGTAGTGGAATCCATTATAAAGACAACTAGTAAGGTGTTCACGTGCAAATTTTTGTATAATGTTTTGAATTTGACCACCCTTTTGTATATCTAGTTATAAGTCTTTCAAACTGTTATTTACATGGTTTTTCTAAAGTTTATTTTATTGAGTTATTTTATTTTATTATTGAATAAAATTCTGGGGTATTACACGAACAAATAAGGCAAAGGTAGCCATTCATATGCTTTCGTTGTGGTTAACCTGGACATATAAGGTTTGAGTACCCTACCCTAGTCGGATTGATAGTTGATGCTCTAGTGGTTAGAGCAATAACGCAAGTTTTTACCAAGCTGAATTTATAGGCAACCAAAATGGTCATGGAAGGTTCTATATCTATTTTAGATACAAGCATTTACATTAAAAAGTCTACATTGTCATTTATATTTGGACAAGCGGTTGATGGACTAAAACTGAAACTACTTAGCACATCCACATGGTTAGTGTTAAGTACAATAGTTAGTGAGAGAATTTATCTCAATATGATTAGTGAACAATTGGTGTTAAGATTGGGAGATTTCGAAACTGTAGTGAATTTCAGAGTGGTAGATTTCCTAGAATTTAATGCATTCGTAAGTATGGATTGGTTGGCTACTTACTGTACATATGTGGATTGTTTTGTTCAAAGAGTTGTATTCCAAATATCAGGACAACAGATGGTGGTATTTTAGGTATTGCCATTGAGAGATCTAGTACCCATGGTAGACTAGCAACATTTCAGGAAATGTGTGCCTTAACTTGTGAATAGACTAAGAGTGGTAAAGGGTCTAAGTGAAATATTCTGGCAAAAGTAGTAAAAAAAATTATAAATAAATAAATAATTTAGTAGATAAAATAATTTATTTGCTAAAACAATTCAAAAAATGACTTATTGAATATATACATGAGAAAAAAATTAATAAAAAATAAAATAAAATAATAGTATAAACAAATGAATAGATAAATAAATATAAATAACATTACATATAATAATAATAATAACTTGATTAAATATTGAGTGGACAATATATATATATATAAGAGGAATCCTATTAGAAGTACATTCTTTTAAAAACCCATGTGGATAAAAATGCAATATATATATATATAAGATGATGAAACATGCAGTCATATAATCATTTCTTTTTAAATAAAGGAGAGCATAATCTAGAATTGAACAACCCACCAAAATTTTCTTCGAGTGATTTGGACAAATCATATTTCTCTTGATAAGAATGAAAAAAGAAAAAATTGATAAAGCCATTCCCATTATGATGACCCATAGTTTTGATATACAATTAATTAGTCCGACATATGTATTTTTCTGAAATTTTTAATAAAAGTACACGAATTTTCTGAATTTTTTCCTATTTTTAATCATTTATTGAAGAGAGTTCGAATAATTGAAGAAAAATATAATTTTGAAGAGAGAATATATGAAATTATAAGGGAAATGAAATTTTTGGAGGAATATGATTTTTTGGAATGATTATTGATTTTTCGGAATGAATAAATAGAAAACAAAATAAAAAAAATATAATAACTGGATCAGATCTCGGCCGCATCAGCCGTGAGCCTGAGCCAATCGGGCCAACGAGACGAGCCGTGGCCTTTCCCATGCAAGTTGGCCGTGTAGGGTGTTGGCCCACGTGAGTTGAGCCCATGGAGCGTGGGCTGGCCAACTCGCTTGGTCGGCCCATGCGCCCATTTCCTTTCCTTTTTCATTTTTCCTTGATTTTGATGGATTTTCTGTATTGTTTCAATGTTTTTTTCACCAAAAAACCAACAAACCCCATGGTTTTTGAGCCATGGTTTTGCCATCCCTTCAACCTCTTGAGCAAGCCAATACATGGTGCCAACAAGTCACCATGCATTGCAGCTCAGGGACCATGTGGCACTCTCATTTGCAATGCAAGCCACCTCATACATTCAAGAAAACCCCACCTTTGAGCATATTTCCCATTTTTGAGCTTCTACAACTTACATTCCCTAGCTCAAATCTCCTTCAATCCATATCCGTTTTCAATGATCCAGGGTTCTTTGGAAAGCCCTTACTGCCCTCTACAACATTGCACAAGCCATTGGTCAAAGTTTCTATCAATCTGAAGTGAAAATGACCACGAAAAGGTGTTGTTGGACACTGTTGTAGTAGAAATCTGTAGAAAAATTGTGTCAGTCTGATCTTTAATGGAGTGTTTTTGAGGCATCATTCGAAGAGGCTAGGAACGTCCATTTGGGCTGAAATTTGAGGCATTTTAAACCTCACACCAGAGGCTACAAGAAGGTATAAACCCCAACCCCTAAGCTTGTGTATGCACAATTTTATGTTCATGCCAAGATGCCCACTTACATGCAGATTTATAGTACTTAGAAAAAATTTTAAAACTGTTTATATATGTAAAACTATTGATATGTGCTAAGTTGTAGGGTGGATTTGGGAATTCTTATGGCCATGATTGCTTACTGTTTTGACATGAGATATGAACTACCAATATTCTTGAATCTAAGTTATATAAAATATGTATGATAGGGCCACAAATCAGTAGGGCAATAGATATGCATAGGCACTTGAAAAACCATAGGAAATTGAAGTTTTGAACAATCTGTTACATGACAGAAAGGTAGGCGACTAATCGACTAACCAAACGTAGGTATTTTGAGCTAAATTTGGGCACTAACACGTCAAGATTGTGTGTACTAAATTTCAAACCAATCTGAATTTGGTAAGGGGTCAATTGATGCACCATTTGACTATTTGTCACATGAGGTACAAAATTTTACAGCCCCTCTTAATGCACTTAGAAACCTTAGTAAATGGTGTCCAAAAATCATAATCTAAAATTTTGGTGAAGGCTTAGGTAGTGTAGATGAAATTTGAAAAGTTTTGCGCAAACTTGACGCATGGATTAGTAGCAGAAGAATTGACAAATTCATTGTGCAAAGAGGGCAAATGCTTGAGTTTGGGCTAAGTGTTAAAATTTGGGAATTTTTGCTTAATTGGCCCAATTTTGACTTCTTGACTAAGTTGATCGATTGATTGAATTCGACCAAATCAGATTTGGGTCGGTTGAGACTGATTAAGGATAGTCGAGTAGGGAATTGAGCCACGTTTTTTAAAGAACTGAAATTGAGTTTAAATAATTCAGACTCGAGTGAGCGCAACGAGATAGGGCAGGTTGTCGATGGGACATTGGTGCACGGGAACCCAAGTGAGTAGTTTGATTTAGGTGTTTTCCATGACTTGTGTTCCTTGCATGAAACTTGTGCGAATGACATGGTTTAAATGGTTTCATGAGGTTGAGATATATCTAAATGATTTAAAGAAAAAGGTAGATGTACACGGGTAGTGGGACTATAGGCTCGAGGGCTGGTATGCTTGACTCAAGACCCACTTGAGTGATGGCCATTGGTTGGATTTGTTAATTTAACCTTAGTCTGGATACAATTTTTAACTGGCATGGATTTGAGATATTTTCCAAAAGTGTTGCACTGTTCATAACTACTTTTATACTATGTCATGCATTCAAATATTATATCATTTTTACTACTCATGCATACATGCATTATTTTGGAATGTTAATTATGGTTGACATGCTAGTCTTACTACTCACATAGTCATGTTGATTTTAGGCTCACGACTTTATTAATATTTTGAGTTCTTTGATGGCTGATAAAGGGAACAGTGTGGTGAGGGCCTAGCACCCTGATGTTTCCCTTTTCTTGGTCCTTTCATTAGAGGTCGGTCATTCTTTTGGGTATGCATGTATATGTTTGGTCAACTGTGTATTTTGGACATGACTAATATGTAATATAATGATCACTCTCTGTATGTTTGTTTACTTTTGCTACGAGTCTTTCAATTATTCTGATATCGTTTATTGTATGAGATTGGCGAGGCTTAAGAGTGGTTGGGCGAACTTGACATGGTGTGTGAGTTTGTCGGATGACTGTGCCAGTCAGGTTGCCCTTTGGCCTAGGGAAGAGGTCCCGACGCCCATCTTGAGCACTTTGAGAATATTATGTTGTCTCCTCTTCCCTCTTTATTTTGTTACATATTACAACCCAATTTTAGCCATTAAAGATGCTACGAAACCAGCAAAGTTAAACTTCCACATTGCCATTATTTTTATATTAGAGCAGCAAATCAATCAAGAACATTTAGAGAGTTAAGTGTGAATTAGAAACAAATAAAGGGTTATTTCAAAAGGGTATACATTTCCATCTTTTTTTTTTCATGCACTATTACACTTTAAAAAACATTATTTAAGATAGAAAATCAGTTTTGGAATTATTCGCAACTAGGTTACAAAGCTTTATAAGATGAATTATATATGTAATGCATGTATGATCATCTATGTAATACATGTATATATAAAGTTATATACATGTATTTGAATATGCAATAGTGTAGTTTGCATGATCATCTATATGGTGGAGATAATCATACATACATATTTGTATATCAGGAGATGGCATGATCAATCTCGTAGATTAGAAGGTATGTACACCTAAAAGACATGGTGCATGAGAAAATTGTATAAGTTGCATATGTAAGTTATTAATACATTATTATGTAGGAATTCCTACATAATAATGTAGGAATTCCTACAACAAACTTGGCTTTTAGCAATGAAAATATCCGTTGCTAAACACTAATATTTTGTTGCAAAAACTTTTTAGCAATAAAATAATTTTGTTGCTAATAGTGCGTGAAAGTAATATATTAGCAATAAATAGTTGATTCGTTGCTAAAAGCCTATCTAACAACAAAACGTTTTTGTTGCTAAAAAAGTATCTATAGCAACAAATTATTTCATTATTAAAAATTCATTTTAACAACAAATTATTTAGTTGCTAAAAGTTTATTTTAGCAACAAATTAATTTGTTGCTAAATTTCAATTTTTGCAACAAAATTCTATACTTTAACAACAATATTTTTAGTTGCTAAATTATGTCATTAACAATAATATTTGTTGCTAATAGTTATTGATAGCAACAAGATTTGTTGCTATTTCGTTGCTTTAACAACAAAGAAACAAGCTATAACAACAATTTCTTTTGAAGTAATTTATACAATAATAATAATAATAATAATAATAATAATACACATAAGTTTTACTTTTACACAAAAAACTTATTTTGTCAACCAACAATTGACAAAATGTTTCAATGTCCCTTACCTGAACTCCTTCCATTGGTAATCATCAAATCCCTCTCGGGTAACCACCTTAGGTACTTTCCCAAGCACATCAAACCCTTTAGGGTCCATAGAAAGCATAAGTGCATCCCATGAGAAAAAAAGAATAACAAAAATGTGCAACTCAGATTGCTATACATGTTATAGGATAGTGATACAACATAATCAAATTTATACTTACCCTAACAGTTGTGTTCGAGTAAACAAAACAAAAAAGCATTAATGCTCTGTGCTTGCTAAGCTTTGATTTATCTTGTCAATTTACTTTTTTGAACATGGTGATACATGTATAAGTATATGAAAAGCATATTCATAATTTATAAAAGGATATAAAGACTGCACAAAAAATGAAGAAAAGTCATTTAGGAATTTGAAAATCTTACATAGTAGGTCTCCCTTAGTTGCACAAATTTCATCCAAATTCACTTCATGCTCAATTCTGCTATCATCAATACATGTGAATGATATGTTTAAACACTAAACCGAATGTGCAGAAGTTGCATCAATCCATGTTACATGGAATATATTTGTATTGTTAAAAACCCTTCGTACCTTATATCTAACTTATAGGCCACATATGGGTCTTCTCTGTCTAGTACCTCTTGAAGATTTTTACCAAGTCATGAACAGCTAGCAGTTGAAGAAAATATACCAAAAATTGTGTAATTGGCATGTTTCAGCATCTCTTGTTTTGATAGTGTAGTCCTTTATTCTTAACCCATGAGGTGAAGGAGGCCTGTTTCAATTGCAGTATCGATTTCCAACCAAATCTCACATGGGAGAACATCTTTATCATAGGCACCAAGAAGGGTTTTCAGAAAGTCAATTAGTTTGCTTTCATTTTAAGCACAAACGTCTAAAATAGTAATGTTCTAGAACTTGATTGGTGAAAATGTGAACAACAAGATATATAGTCCACCAACTGTAATATTTAGAGCGATAAAAAAAATTAATATTGTATGCACTTTCAAGTGTAATAATATTTGTTGTTTAATCACCAAGTAGGGTGATGAAAACATCTACTTAGCAAGTGATTTCAGATTTTTCTTGTGTGTACCTTACACAACTCTTACTTTCTCTCCACTAATCTGAAACAATATTACTAGCATACCAATTTTGATATTTTGATGACCAATGGCTGAAATTATTAATTTTGCTTGAGAATTCATGAAGAGATCAGTAATGGTAATTAATATGTCTCTAGGCATCTAGTTCTTGGGCATCATCTACAAAATAAAAAATAATTATATTGTTGTTAAAAATGATATTTAGCAACAAAAAAATACTTATTGTTAAAAGTTTTGTTGCTAAATGTCCTAGTTGGTGTAGTGCTACATGATATGAATAGTTTTGATGTATTATTTCATGGCCACATCAACATAAACAAGAATACAAAGATTCTCATGAGTACAAATAAGTTGCAAGTGCTACAAAAATATTCAAGAACAAGTGCCATATCATACAATGATATAATATGGCAAGAGTAAAAACCAAAACAAAGCAATAAAGAAGAGAAACACCATAGAGAAACAACTCTTTTGTGAATAAATCCAAGCTTACACCAAGTGTTTCTGCTTGTTCTGGTATCAGCATGGCTGATCGACAAGCCTCTAAACCTCCTTGTGCAATGGTGAACAACAACTGCTTATGCTTCATCAATACTAGAAAGCATACAACACAAGTATTACAAACAACATTGTATATTATAAACCTCAAGTCAAATAATATGGTCTTACCTTTCAGTTACTATGGGAAGCATTCCATGATTGGCTGAGATCACAGAATCAGAATTAGGATGAGAACATTCCCCATTTAAACAATGTAGTGCTGCTGCAGATTATGTAATAGACGTTTAATTAATTGTTATGTTCAATGAACATGAAATTAGCCAAACTACATCTTGAATGTAGCAATAGTAAACTGCCAGTCAATTGTTTTCACGTTTAACTTACAGATAATGAAGATGCCATATAGTCTATGGTGAGTTTGCAGCTTTCTATGAGGTTGATAAAAAATATAATTCAACATTTGAAAAACAATGTAGCATACCTTTTCAAGAATATTTTCATTCTTTTCTTGGACATATCAAGTTGCAGAGTGAACCGCAGTTAAATTAAGATCAAGTTGTCATGACATTCATGAACTCATTACCAAATTAAAATTTTCCCAATTTTCGTTTCAAAGTGTAAAAAGGAAAAACAAAAAAGGCAAGCATGTACAAGATTTATGCACCTGATCTTGTAGTGCAGAAGTGTCATGCTAATTTTTTTAATCTTTCAAGTTGATATCTCTTGTATTTGATACAAACCTACACCAAGTGAGCTGAATACTTGGCTATTGAAAAGAATATTATATGCCCTTTCAAAGAGCTTGAGTTGCCCCTCCCAAGGAGAAAAAAGTCCTACCTAAGAAAGAAGGACGCAGTGAAATAGGGAAGACGAATAATGAAGGAAAACAAACAAGAGAGAAAAAGAATAGGAAAGAGACCTTGGTATTCATTCAATTGTATGTTAATTGAAAGATGCACATTAATACCAAAGTTGAACTAAACTCTCACTTCTTTCATGTCTTGCTTGTGCTAGAGAAGCTAATTGCATTTAAAAATAAATAAATAAATAAAATAAAAAGGCATAAGAGTTAGATGGTTATCAAACTTAAGAATCATACATAAAAACACAAGATATGAACTTGCATTTCAGTGATGAACTCTTTTAAACCTATAAATCCTTGCCATTTGGAATCAACAATAGCCCAAACCTACAAAACCAACATCAAGAGTGAACAACGCGCACTCTTCTTCAATTGAATTCCTACATAACATTTTCCACAAACAATAAAACTCTCCAACTCCTAAATCTACCATCAAGAAACATATTTCTAAATATGAGTGCAAGTTGAATTCAAAAACATCCCCATTGAAACTCAACAGTTTGAAAGAATTAATAAGTTTGGCTGAAAAAGATGGGTTTCAACAACATCTTGCAAAAACCTAGTTTGGATTTTGCAGTTCAGAGGAAAATCCATTACCAACAAGCTTCCCTGATGAAAAGATAGACGAAAAGTACTCATTAGTTACAGTCAGTGGTGAAGGATCTAGCTGGACTGCTAGTCCTACTAGCTTCCTGCCCATGTAATTACCAATAACCGTAAATAAGCCTTCTTTTATGCATCTATTTTGATATATATATATATAAAATTTTTTTTATTATTATCATTTTTTTGGTAGAGAGCATGAAATATGGGAGAAGAGACAAAAGAAAGATGGTGTGTTAAGGGTGGGTTTTGGACTAAATCTGTAATGGAAATAATGGATAATGGATCCAAATAGAGGAAATATGGGAAGAAAAGGTGAAGAATAACCCAAATCCAATGTACTTAATTAATTAACTTAACCAATAAGATAAGGAGTTAGTTGCTTCTTGTTAGTTGTTATATATATTCATATCTTAATTGAGATCTTGATGCTAGTTAAACTAACATGTAGGCACTTAAATATAGGAGGAAAATGCCATGCTTTTGTCATTATCAATGATGATCATGTATTTTTCATTAATGGTCTTGTTGGTCTTTCCTTGTGTGTCTTCCTACTAATTTAATGATCAGGTACCACAAACTAAGCAACATTGGACCATATAACAATATTCACAATTATTAAGTAAATAAATATTTAAAGATACATAAGATAAATTATCTAATATTTACCAATATTATTCTTGTTCAAAATATTCAAATGCAATACTTATGATGCAACGACATTCGTTAACCGTAATCACCAAATTCGTTAAATTCACTAATTGCATCAAACTTTTATGTTTAAGAGGTGCATCACACTAATGAGTATTTTTGACACCAATTGCGATATATATATAGAAAGAGAGAGAGAGAGAGAGAGAGAAATAATATTGACAAATGATTTTGGGCCTCCTCGGTTGCTATCTACTTATTTATTTTTTTGTGGCATTGTTGACAAATGGACCATATATCTAAATATGGTCCATTTCAAATTGTTGATGTTGCATTGTAGAAGATCAATCTCCAACTGCTCATTCCATTAAATAAAGATTGGAATGATAGATGAGAGGAAATTAATAATTTAAGAGTAAGATACCTCCAAATCATTTGCATTTAGTGAGGAAATTTTCAAAGGTTGGGCGTCAATATCTACACCAATAACATTTCTGTTAAAAAAAAAAAACAGAAAAAGATCATTCTGGCAATCTTCACTCTTTCAAGTAGAGAATTGATAAGGGGAAAAAAGAAGGAATTAGTACAAACTCTGCATCCAAAAGTGTAGCGGCTAAGATTAATGTGCCACAACCACAACCAAAATCTACCACTACTTTTTCACTCACATCTCTTAGTATTAATTTAGTGTCAGTACTGCTTAACTACAAATAATCACACATTCCTCAACAGATATATATATGCATACTCAAATCGAAGGAAAAATCATTCGTTTCTTGAAATTTTGGGCAAATCGTATATGCTTATTAATTCTTTACTGCTTTTGGGCCAAGGAACTAATATTCAATAAAATTTTAGCCAATAAATTAGATAGATCCAGGGATTTCCTTCACACGCTTTAATTTAGTTGCTTGCAATCTAAGTTTATGTATAATAATCCCTTTTTCCACTCACCTTGCTAATTAGCACACCCTTGCTCATCACTGCATTGGTAAATCATCCACAATCTGCAACAATCAAACCTCTTCTTCTCCTTCGTCTAAATCCTAGGGCAGGATTAAGATATGGAAGGAAAGGATGCAAAATAGGATGTTGTCGTTGATGTTCTGAAAGGAGCCAAGTGTCTTGGAAACTCGCTGGATTTGGTTATCAATGACCTTAAGAGGTCATTGATGAGGATTTTGGCAGTAGAATTAGGGAAAATTCTAGGGTTTGGAAGTCTTTCTAGGTGATGAATGGAGATAAATTGGATGGAGGAGAGACCGACAAAGGGATGAGAGATGAGCAAAGTAGAGAGATCGAGCAGAATAGAGAGATCGAGAGAGGTTTGGTTTTTTAATTTCTTGTTGCTATGTTATTAATAAAAATAACAGTAACAAAAATAATCTTTCTTTGCTATGATAAGATTTAGCAACGACTTTTTTTAACAAAAATTATTATTTGTTGTTATAAATAATATTTTGCAACAAAAAAAATTTGTTGCTCTTATATTTGCATGAAAAATCTAATGGTAGTGTTTTTATTACTAGATAGGAGTAATATACAGGAACAAAAATATTTCATTGCTGTACATTTTGCTACTAATTTGTTGTAGTAAACAAATGGAAGTTATTAATATATATATATATATATATATATATATATATATATATATATCTCAAGAGATGGCATGATCAATATCATAGATTTGAAGGTTTGTACACCTAAAAGATACGGTGCATAGGAAAATTGTATAAGTTACATGTGTTAAGTTATTAATACATTATTATGTGGGACTCATGCAAGTGGCCATGCATGTGCATAATGCAAAAAAAAAAAAAAAGGACATGAGAAAGTGCATCCTTTGCTTGCAGTCACTCTGTCAACACTTGAAAGTGGTGGGTACTATTGTTGATAAAATTGCTACTCTTTCTTTTCCCATGCAAACAATAGTAATTTTAGTACACAATTAATACTACTCATTACCACACATTAGGTGTGAGGCACACAATCGATCAATGACCCAAAAGATTGTAACACACACATGTTGCTCAATCGATCACCTCCACCCATTACTTTTCACTCATCCACTACGGTAACCAATATATATTGAAATTAGTGAACAATATGGCTTTCATAATAACGAAAATAGTTAGTGTCATTTATATATCATCTAACAATGCATTTAGAGTGTTTTATTTTACTTATTATATTTTATCATTACAACAAGTGAATGAGTATATTATATATTAAATAGTTTAGAATTCAATTAATCTATAGTTATACAGTATGGGTAATAGGTAATACAGATACACCTGCATATAAATATGTAACATATGAATATTGAGTGATATGACTAACATGAATATAATATATGTATAGGTTGAAAACATGTGAGTTGATGACATCAATTGATTAGACATTCAAGCTGTCACGATCGAGATGAGTAGCCTTGCTCTTCTATATAATTTGAGTTTTAAAAATAAAATGTGATGAATGTTTGTTATGATTGAATTTTTAGGAGCATTTTAGTGTGTATATTTGTTAAATGTTTAAATTATATGGTTTTTATGTGTATGTTATATATTGGGAATCATGTGGCGTGACACTATTTGATAACGATGATTAATCAAATATTTATCATGATAGTTTGTAAAATTCTGCAAATAAAATTATGTGACTTTTTGGGTATGTTATTTAGAAAGTTTTGGTGTTATATTGAATAAATATAATTAAGAATTGAACCACATACTGGCGTGATAGATCAGTAATTGGTCACCGTGGATGTTCTTCAAAGATATGGATTTATCCCTAAAGTTGATGAATAGAAAAATGGGTGTCTCTAGCTCAAAATATAGAATGATGGGTGTGTCCCTAAATTCCTTATGGACTAGCATATATCACTACTCCTTGATTGATATTTTAATAAGAAGGTGTAATATCCCGAAATTCATACAAAATTTGATAAATTAAAATAAATTACATAAAAATATTTTGTGTATAATAAACCTTGGAAAACCCATGAAATTATGGTGTATAAGACGTACAATACTAGGTATGAAAGTATCGACAAATCGAAGCGAAACATGAATCTCACATAGTAACCATCCACTGGTTACTACAGTAGTGTTACTGACTACTGTGGTAATGGTCTCCAGAAAGTTAAAAGTGGTGTTGTTCTAGCTACCACGGTAGTGACAATGACTACCACGATAATGTGACTAAAAATCCAAAAATAACAGGTATCTAGTTATTGCGGTAATGCATGAAATATATATATATATATGTGGAACAGTGCACAGAAAACCCTATTTTACATAGTTTCATCCCATAGTCATGCATCTCTTCCATTGAACTGATACCAGCTATTGACTATCAAACTCTTCCTCCCATACGTAGTCTAGATTAGTTTTCTTCCATTCCAACCTTTCTTGATTGTCTCACAAGCACTATTAGAGAAAGAAGTGCACAAAATTGTGAGGAATCTGACTGCTACACCTTCAAGTATGATTACGTATGAGGTAACTCGTTAGTTTCATCCAGAATCTAAATTGTCTATCACTACCTTAGTGTTATTCCAGATTGTAATCATTCTTTTTGATATAACAGAACCCTAAAAGTGTTTAAAGCATTCTGGTGAGACAGACAAGTGAAGCAACGAATGAAGATGAGGTACAATGTTTTGGTTCGATATGATGCATGATTTTAGTATAGAATATGGCATGTTAGTGTACCGTGCACAAGTGGGAACGATGAACAGAAGTACATGCATGAAAGTGTTATTTCCGGGGAAGTTACGTGATTATCATGATAGATGATCACAATAATGCACTGTACACAAGAGCTGAGCCACTAGTTACTCTGGTAACAAGAAGTCTTGCCGTTGTAATGCGAAATTGCACATTCAAGCTAATGTGATAATGCATCAAACACCCTCGATGCATCTCTTTTATTCTATTCTAGTTATTGCGGTACGCAGAGACAAACCAACATACATACTTTTCTAAAGCACTACTTCGTACATGAAATGTTATGTGTGAATAAGAGTTATTTAATTATAGTTTAAAAACATCATAAATGCTTCAACTTCTAAAAAAAATAATGTATTAAATCTCAAGGTTGAGGATTCAAAATTTTCCAAAGTGACAAGACAAGGGCCCAAGGAATTTGAGTATAAGTGGACATGAATACTCATGCTCTTTAGTATTATTCTAGTTTTAAATATGAAATATGATTGATTGTTTACAATGTTTATATGTTTAGAAGCATGCCAAGAATGTTAGGGTATTTGTTTGAATGATTACTTGCTTTTTAGAATTGAATATCATACTAGATGATTTATGTACTTCAAATATTAATTCAAAAGTATGCCATATGCAATATTTGTTAAGTAGCATGACTTGTGTGACCTAATGCACAAGTAATAGATTATCATAATATCTTTGTAATAATCTACTATGACGAGATTGCTAATGTGCTTGCTAGTGGCTATTAAGTAAATATGATTAAGAAATCTAACCACATACTAGGGTAGTAGTACGGATAATGTGGCAGTAGTTTGGTTTCATCGTGTGTATTCCCTACCGTAGGCGGGTGTTGATGCTGTAGTCGTAGTGGTATGATGGGACTGAGGATCAAGTAAAACCTCACTCCTAAGGTTGTGTCCCAATGAGGAATTATCCTTTAGGGTGTTATTTCCAAAAGCTCGGACCAAGGGACACCAAGGAGATCCCTTTCGGTCTTAAAGATAACCAAAAAAATTGAATTTGAAATGCTTAATGTATCACAAGTATATGCATGTTGTGTATTTTGGCTTTTGTAATGCTTGATATGTATTGTGTATGATCAACTGGGCTCTTGAGCTCACCCCAACTAATTCCTTTTCATGCAATCATTGAAGAGACTTGTGATGACAAGTGAAGGAAAATAATTTTGTAGTCTTGACTTACCTATCAGTGGTTGAGTTATAAGAATGGAGGGTTATTGCTTATTATCGGTTGTAGGGCTTGGGACCCACATTTTATTCTTGTATTGATTTATTTACTAGTTGAAGTTAGCCATGGGGCTGGGTATTTATTATTTCATGTGAATTTAGGCCATGGGGCCATAGTTCTATTAAGTTATTTTGATTAATCATGATTTTGTCTAGTTAATACATCACCCCAATATTTTAATTATGCATGTCATTGGTCAACATGTTGTCGCACTCTATTATTGTATGGCATGATTTGTGATTAATGTGAGAAAAGAAGTAGTATCCTTGTTCCCAGATAGTGAGAATAGGAGTCAATGCTCGCTAATGTGATCATGTCTCAAGTTGAGAGACAAATGCGTCACCTATGACGAGTTAAGAAAGGATTCAGGGGGCTAGGGTGTTACAAAGATGATATTAGAGCTTAGTTAGTAAATCTACTAGGCAAAGTGTCTAGAGTTAGACAAGAGTTGACTCATGTAAGGAGTTGAGAGCGCAGTCTTTAGCTTGCTAGGAAAAAGTCCAATCTAATACCAAAAGTGGTACTACTCAAGGTAGATGTTCATTTTGCGCTCACTTAGCAGCTCAATCAATTCATTTAGTTAGTGGCTTAGTCTATAGATCACTAGGCCAGAGTCTAAGGTATAGACTATGAGCTGCCAACCCTATGAAGGAGTCGTGGAGTAGAGATGCTGGATATTTAGGTTTAGTATAAGACCTTAGGTATAGTCTAGGGTGTTGTCAAGGTAGCATAGTAGATAATAAATAAAAGCTTTTAGGGTGTAAGTTACAGTTTGATAACATGTGAAACAAAACACTTATTTGGTCAGAACATGAGATCAGGAAGATCTTGTATCCTTGGTTTCTATGTGGTATAAGATGCATAGGAATTCAGGGATATGGAGGAATCCTAGACTTGAAGATTGACGGACCATGTTTAGGGAATGATCAGTGACTTTGGAATAATTTGCTTCTCTATGCTTGGCTAGCATGGAACAGTTGAGTGCAATGGGGCTTGCAAAACCTTAGTTATCGTGACATTTGTGAAATTGTTTGGTATAATGAGATCTTTGAGTGGAAGCATGTGTCCATGGGTAAGAGTGGTATGGGACGCTCAAACTCGGAGGCATGGATGAAAGCTTGTAATTTCACTATGCCAATGTGTTGTTTGTGATGATATATATGATTGCTTTGCTTGCATGCTTTTGTAAATGTTGAGAAACTTTACTCCAAGAAAATTTGGATTTTTGATCCCAAATCTTGTACCTAGAAAACATAAGAGAATTTAAAACAAACTTATTGTCAAGTTAAAAGCATAAACCAATAGGTCACTATTAGTTGCATGGTAGACTAACTATGTTATAGGTATTTTATGTATAATTTGCATGAGTTTAATAGGAAAGTAAGTATACTTGTTTATATTTACTTACATATGCATTTAAAGCATTATTGCATGATTAGTTACAAATTTGCATGATTTAATGTTATCTCTAACATTTTTATTTGAATATAATGTCTACGAAAGGTTTCTGAGTGTCTATGCAGGTTTAGAATGAACTTGAATAACAATAATAGACGAGAGAAGTGAAGAATGGTTGAAAACATAGAGGATTAACTGATTACCATAGTCGGTGACCCAGGTAATCAAAGGAGAAGCCAAAGAGACACAAGGAAATATCATGTCACTAGTTACTGCGGTAATCGTTTTAGTGATCGCGGTAACCAGAAGGAATTTTTTGGAATAGATGAATGATCGAGGTCACAAGAATTCAAATTTTGGGTTTTATGATGTGCCCCGTGATCAATGACTGCAGCAATGCAATTAGTTTTATGATTTTATGATTTTTACACGATTTTTAGGGTTTTAAGTTGTCTACTATATGTAGGATGATGTACTAGGTTTTGAGAGAGCTTTTAAGTTCGAAAATAGTTCACTTTGACCAACAAGAGAAGAAGAATTGAAGATTAAGGATCAAGATTTGAGTATGATATTATGTGTTCTCTATTCTTTGATCTTTGAACTCAATACTATGTCTAGCTAGTTTAACTTAAAGTCTAGGATGTAAATTTCTATTGTGGGATCCTAAGATTCAGTATTTGAATTAATTGATTTTGATGTTTTCTTTTATATTTTGGGTGTTTAATGTCTATTCTTTACTTGCCATGAACAATATGATCACAAATTGTTAAACTAACTCAAGAGAGAGGTTTAATGGTCGAAAAATCATAATATAGACGTTGATCAATTGATTGACACGGAGGTTGTTGATTGTTTAGGAGTTTGCATTGATTACAGGGTGCAAAGCATTAGATTGTTAACTATGTACCTTAGGAGAGGGTATTAGGGAACAAAACTAATAGGTGTTAAGGTGCCTCAGGAGAGGGCTTTGATGGCAAGTGTTAGAACTTACATAAGTAAGAGTAAATTAATTGGAATATGAATTAAGGGTGAGAACAAGAGAATTTACTAACTTAGATAATTAATCAAAATAGTTTTCAAAACAAGATTTCATTGATTTTAATTGTTTTCAACTTAAATTAGGATTTTCAAATTTAATTAGGAACCTTAATAAAGTGAGTACTGATATTAAATTGAGTTTTAAGATAGTTAACTAGTATTTGTTCCCTGAGGACAATACCCAGTGTCTACTATATATTACTATTGCGATTTTGCACACTTGTGGGATAGTCAATAAGTTTTTGGTGCCGTTGCTGGGGAACAAAGTTAATAATCTTAGAACTAATTGAAATTAGTTAAATTTTAATTATGGCATTTTTTATTTGTTTTATTCTAATTTATTCTTTTGTTAGTTATTTAATTATTTTTATATTTTACTTTATTTCAATTTATTTTATTTTATTTTATTTTATTTATTATTTAATCCGTTGGCTGGTTATACTTGATCTTTTTGGTTTGCTTGTGGTGTTTCAAGTTTTGGATGAACAAAAATTCACTT